>JAUEKY010308691.1:0-12978 GCA_031833965.1 Scyllaea pelagica | reverse complement strand
CCTTGCCCCCCCCCCCCCCCCCCCCGTGGCGTCCACCGTTTCCCCTCCCATCACAACAGCATGACCCGGGTGTCGTCAAAGATCTCCCCCTCCGTGTCCATCCCCCCGTTGATGAGGACGAGGTCCATCTCCTCCGTCGATACTGCCGGCGTCGTCTGCTCCTCCCCCTTGTCGGTCTGCTTCTCCGTGGCCGCCTCCACACCCTGGCTGGGGTCAAAGTCCAGGGCGTACAACGCTTCGTCCACTGCCAAGGCAAGAGGCATGAGGCAAGGGGCATGAGGCAAGGGGCATGAAAATTAGATAATATATATAAATTACCGATGCTGCAAAACATCTACATTTATGTTCGGATGCGTATGTATTTATACTATAGAAAGGAAACAATTAATGGATATTTTAGCACTATGTAAGGTTATGATTATGATAGAAGAAATAAATAACAAGAAATAATTGACTAGAAAAATAATCATGGCCGTAAACAGGACTCCAACTGCGAACTTTCCGTATTCTGGGCAAACATGCTGACCATTACACCAAACCTTGATAAAATATTGGAAGGACTTTTCAGTTAGTTATTTATAACACACTGGGCATCCACCTTCTATTGGGTGACCAGTTAGTACATTTATAGTAAATAATAGCCCTGCCCCACATTGGTAGCAGATAATAGGAAGGCAACCGATAATACGAGGGAAACATGATAGGAAGGAAACAGATGAAAGGAAGGAAACAGATAATAGGAAGGAAACAGATAAAAGAAAAGGAAACAGATAATAGGAGGGAAACAGATAATAGGAAGGAAACAGATAAAAGGAGGGAAACAGATAATAGGAGGAAAACAGATAAAAGAAAAGGAAACAGATAATAGGAAGGAAACAGATAATAGGAGGGAAACAGATGAAAGGTAGGAAACAGATAATAGGAAGGAAACAGATAATAGGAAGGAAACAGATAATAGGAAGGAAACAGATGAAAGGAAGGAAACAGATAATAGGAAGGAAACAGATGATAGGAAGGAAACAGATGATAGGAAGGAAACAGATAATAGGAAGGAAACAGATAATAGGACGGAAACAGATAATAGGAAGGAAACAGATAATAGGAAGGAAACAGATAATAGGAAGGAAACAGATAATAGGAAGGAAACAGATAATAGGACGGAAACAGATAATAGGACGGAAACAGATAATAGGAAGGAAACAGATAATAGGAAGGAAACAGATAAAAGAAAAGGAAACAGATAATAGGAGGGAAATAGATAATGGACATTTGAGCACAAAGTAGTATGAAGACGGTTAACAAAGATATTATTTATTCAATGAGGGAAAGGGTTTTTATTTACTACAAGGCACCTGTAAGAGCTTCCCTTCGTATAAGTAATCACTATGCAGTACACACAGTCAACCCTCAAACCAGAAAGCGGCTTACCGCTGGCGCTGTCGGAATCTCTCGAGCTAGCGCTACCCGGCTTCAGCTCTCGATCCAGCACCTCCCTTGCCCTGGCCCGTGTGTCGCTCAGCTCGGAGGACATGACGTCCCGCGGCGACGAGGAGGTGTGTACCGGCATGGCCATGCGGACTCGGCAGAGGGCAAAGTCCAATCGGTTGGCGGGGGCCGGTCCCTCCAGTTCCAACTTGGACCACGAATTTGTTTCTGGGGCGGAAAAGGAATGATGTAAATATAAGAATAACATGATATCGAATAAATAGGTGATGTTAAAAGATAACAACAATTATGAAAATAAGTCAACTGGACTTGATGAACAAATAAATAAAAAAAACCCCAAACATTTTGATGTAAGACGAAACACCTTGTTTCAACATTTTACAGGTCATAACACTGGCATAGTGCTCTGGGTATGTGAACGTGATAACACAACACAGAGATAAACATAGGGCTCAACATGAATCTTTTGCTTTGTTTTCGTTCTACCTCAAAGTAAAATTAAATAGTTTGACAGTATTTACTGGCAAAAAAAAAAAAAAAAAAAAAAAAAAAAAAAAAAAAAAAAGATTAAGAAAAATGTGTTTAAATCTTGCATGAAATTGTTCTTGTTATTCTTCAAAACAGCCTTCCTATTAATCATGAGGCAGACAGAAAAATTAGAGGTTGAAAAACTAGTAACATAGAAGCAAACTGGTTTGAGGGATTGAATCCAACATTTCTTTTTAACATTATAATTCATACGACAAGTTGATAACCCGGCAAACTCACAGATGAGAAAGTACAGTTTGTTTTGTTTGGAGTTTTGTGCTTTGTACATAACCATTCATGTTTGCTGAACAAAATAAAACTGCTTAAAAAACCTCTGCTGAAAACCTGGTTTTGGAAGTGCCGGAAAGGAAGTGGTTTGCAATAGCCATTTTGATGTCTTAAGAAATGCATTGTCACATTGTGGCCTTCAATTCTAAGAATTAAATGTTTTTCTTAAAGAATATCATTCCCACTACAACCTTTATAAACAAAATCCAAAATACACAAAAATGCCAAATTTCATTGTTGTAGGTGGTGTAGAAATGCTCGGTTAGTGAGGCTTAGATTTTGTCCACTGTCAATGAATAAAAGAAAACAGACAAAACAAAAATTATTCTACCACTAATAAATGAATCTATCAATAGATTGACACTTATCATAATTGGAAAGGAGGAGGAGGGAGGGAGGGAGGGGGGGGGGGGGGTGTTAATACCGAGGTTAAATGTGTGGGCGTCATCCAGAGCTCCCGCCTTGCTCATGCCTCCAAACAAGTGCAGCTGACCTTTGTGGAAAATTCCGTCGTGAGCTGCGCGGGGCGGAGGACTCTTTTTCTTCTTCACGCACGTCCATGACTGCTTATCTAAGTCCAAGATATGGAGATCGTCGTAAAACGTGGAACCAGCCATTCCACCATGAAGGAAGATTTTGTTTTCATGAGCGGCCATCATGTGACCGTGTCTGGGTTTGGGCGAGTCTCCTCGCGGTGTGAGATTCGACCACGTGAAGGAATCCATGTCCAAACAGTGAACCCGCCGGTCCGCCACCGGATCCGGTCCACTCTGGCCCCCGCTGTACACGTAGAACTTGTTCCCGACGACTGTTCCGCAGCGGTGAGTGCGGGGGGAAGGAGCCGTGCCGTGGGTCTCTACATCCGCCCAATTACCGGTGGCAACATCCAAACTCTGAACGTCGTTCAGGTTCCCGGCCTGCGTGGCTCCCCCAAAAATGAAGATTTTGCCTGGGTGGTTGTCGACAGTGAAGGCGGAATGTTCGTATCGACCTCTGAACCCCGGACTCTCCAGAAAATCCCATGACCTTGTGTGGAGATCCAGCACGAAAACCTCACTGAACACCTGGGAAGGATTAGCTCCGCCAATAATAAAAACACGGCTATGTTCATCGGGTTGACTTCCTGCCACGAAAGTAGCGGAGTGGCCGACCCTCATTGATGGGCTGTCGCCATTTGCTGCCAGAACGTACCACCATTTAGGGGCGGGGCGAATGTCAGATTCTAGAAACGGATGAAGTTCCATGTCTGGAAGTGGACGATGAGTGATTTTTCATTCAAGTTTTCACGTTGTAAACAAGAATGACAGCAATGATTTTTACAGTCACAAGGCACCTGTCTGTAGCAGAAGCAACGTGTCTGAAAAACCAATAGAGAGATAAACACTTCCTCCCTTCAGCACCCGTGGGATATTCTTTCTTCGACTGTAACTCTTGAAGTAGAGTTGAAATTAGAGGCTCTCTGCAATGCACTATTTCTTCTGGAAATGGAATGAAAAAAGAAAGATACAACTTTTTGGTAGTTAAAAAGGTTTGAGTTTAAAAACACAATAGTTACAGGAGGACAACGAACGACGAATGTATCAGAAATATGAAACAGAGGCATCCCTACACATTTGGCTTGCTGATTAATTTTATTTAATTTTTTTTTTTGGATCCCTCAAAAAGCTTTTACAAAAATTAATCTTTGAGCTAAAGAGAAAATTTGAATTACAATAGAAATCAAAGTTGCTGTGATTCACAACAATCTATAAATATCAATCATACCCTATTGTTTGGTAATCAATATCCAACATGACTAACTTTTTTTCTTTGGAGATAAAAAATAAACAAAAAGAAATATTTCAAAGAGAGAATAATAAAACTAGACATTCATAATCCTCCTTGAATTTCAAAGCAAAAAACAATCTTGACACCAGAAGAGGCAAATTGGCATGTGTTGCTGTATCATGAAGCACCATAAGCAGACAGTGATTATTGATGCAAGCAGATTATATACATGATTTAATTTCTTTATATCAATAATTTAGATAAGAAAAAATTGCAAGAAAAGAAAAGAAAAAGGACAAATAAACCCAACAGACCTCTTTAGTAAAAAGCATATCATGGAAAGAAACAAGATTAATCAAGATGTCAAAATAAAGCAATTTCTGTTTTCCTTGAGTAGATCTTCCAGTCAAAATTTAGCTATCAGTAGCAGTCAGTCAGAGCATTCTGAATCCAATCTTTTTTAAATCCATAGCACAAAGACTTGATCTAGCTTATTGTCTCAAGCAGCTTAGAAAGAAATGCAAAATAATTGCTGGAAAGCATCTCTTGATTCCCAAAGATTTGGATGAAAGATCACAATTTTATAGCCCCCTCCCTGGGAATTTGATATTTTATGCAAATTACAGTCATTGGTCCCTGGCTCGTATCCAATGAACCGTGAGAAAGCTTCATTTCATCGATATCTCCCTGCATTCAGTGTTAAATATAAAAGGGCAAATTCCAGGGCTGCCAACAAATTCAAATTTGACGTAGGGACAAGTATGGCGCAGGGGGTGAAGACTGATCATGAAGTGCGGGTCAGGGGCAAAAAGAGTAGCTGAAACTTTTGTAGTGGTAGACACAGACCTCTCCTTGCTGGACTGTCAACTGTTTCATGCTCTTTTGCATTCTTCAACTTTTCATTTTTATCAATTATTTGCTGAAAAAGGATATATTCTCTAAACATAAAATAGGGGCAGTTGGCAGCCTTGCAATTCTATTCAAATTGAGAGATGAGCGATGACAATAGCTGGTTGCCTGATTCAACGGTGAGGGAAAATATTCAAGCCTCTAAATTATGAATGATGCAACAATAGAGATATATGCTTAAGAGAGTAAATGTTGAGAAGGATAATCATGCTTATAAATAAAGCACAAAGAGAAAAGCATGGGTTATAATCATATGAGAAAACACTACTACTCTGATGGTTCTGAAGATCAGGCGTGGCCAAATTTTATCCGATATCATTTTCATTCTACAGAATCTAGATTTGAATTCTAAGCATAGTTGGTGAAAAAAAAAGGTGTGTATGTGAAAATACCAATGAATGCAACAAACAAACCCTGTGTAATATTTAATCTTGTATTTGAGCTTCACTATTCTATTAAATTCTAGATTTCAAGATTTGACGGAAAGGAAGAAAAAAAAAACAAAAAAACAATCATAACATGACCAAGAAGCCTAGAGGTAGGAAAAGAAAATGCCAAACTCACACCCTGGTCTTAAACTAAACGACTTTTAGAATTCCACATTTCATTACAAGTTGATAACACCACAAACTCATAGATGAGAAAGCACAGTTTGTTTTGTTTGTGGTTTTGCTATAATTCATTTTTGCGCACAAAAAGATCTTAAAAACCATGACCTTAAAAACCTCTCTGAACTCATTGCTATAGAAAGGTAGCGGTTAAGATTAGCAGCTTTGATGTCTGAAGAAGCGGATAATTATCCTCATATTAGCTTTAAAGTCAAGAAATTGGACCTTTTTTTTCTAAAGATATAAGTGCCGCTTCAATCTTCATAACAAATCACACCACTGTGCCAGTTTTCACTGTTGTAGGGTGTAAAAGTCCTCTGTTAGTGTGGCTTTATATTTGTCCACCATCAATTAATAAGAGATTTAAAATTGAAAAAAAAAGAGGATTTCCTACCAAACGATTTAACAAGAGTAAGGGATTTAAAATTGAAAAAAAAAAGGTTTTCATAACAAAGGGTAGGAGTAAATCTTGATCTTTAGGACAAATGTTGAAAATACTGAATTGATATTTTAAAATCTTAAACCTGGCAACTTTGACCACTCCTGATCGACTTTAACTCACTCAGCCCTGGCAATGACTCATCATTGGTGCCTTTACGAAAGGGTCTTAACACAAAGAGGTCTCTGTTTTCAAGGTGGTCAAAACGCAATTAATGTTTTACTGTGTAAAATAATGTTTTACAGAAGGCTATGCGGCAATCTGCCACACAGACGCAGTAGTCTCTATGATTGCCTTGTAATTATTCAAGAATCACCACACCGAGTCACAGAGTGAGCCAAGAGCTGAATGAGCTAATCTGGTACTTTCCAACCACCTAATAATAACACATCTAGCCAGACACAGGAGGAGAGAAGGGTTAGTGATTGCCTGACCTTAGCCCGGTTTATAAAACATGGCACACCTTGCTCTTGATCTGTCCCTCGCCTGGATACGTCGCATCGAGTCCTGCTGCCTCTTTCGTAGTCGATCGGGGGTCTCCTTTGAAGGGCTGGGGCTTTTGTGGTTCCTTGGAGGCAGTCTTTTGAATCTGATGAAATATGATCAGGGAGGTGTCCTCATAGCGCTGGCGAACTGCGTACACAGACTCCCGGTAAGCAGGACCACGATTCATCAGCTTTTCCTTGGATAGAAGCGAATCCTGCTGGGAGTAGCAAGGACAAAACACACATACATATTTTCAAAAACTCGTCAACATTGGATTTCACCTTTTAACAGCAGCAGCAGTTCAAAAGATGTCAGAGATCACATTATAATTTAATCAATTTTTGAGGTATAACATGAAATATGGCCAAAAGTCTACCAATGATGAAAAAATCAATAAGATGCAGTACAAGCCGCCATCAAGCACACTTCGGACTCAAGCACGCTGTGGCGCTCTTACCGAATTTTTTCTATATAAACTGTACGTTTTTAAGCACGGTGACTTCGGCTTCAAGCACGCTGTATTACTTGGCAGCAGTCAGTTCTGAGGGTTGAGCCTGCTGTTTCATAACAAAAGCGGCGTCGCAGCTGTGAGCGGGCAGAAATAGGGTGATGAAGATGATTGAAAAAGGAAAAGGGGTGGGGGTGGGAGGCTAAGAAGGGGATCAAGGATTGCACAAATAGTACACCGGCTGACTGTGTGTCGTTCACACCCTGACTTCCGCCTGTTACATCATGAATGAGTTTCAAGGATGCTTTACCTTCCGCCGATCTCCTTCAGTCACGTTCTTTAACTGTAATTAACCCGGTTTAGAATCATGTGGAAGACGGGTTGAAGGTGAAGACTAATGTGTTCGTACTAATATGGCATCGTATTGTGTTGATCAATCGTAAGCACGGCGTGTAGTAACCAGTAGTACAGTGTGTAATGTGTTTTATCGCAACCTGCTGTGTACATGTCGTTTTCTTATTCGATCAAATACAATATCTTACTTCTTTTCTGACAATTAAGTGCCCTACAAACGATTTTGCACATTTAAAAACTATCAAAACTAACGATGTGACATCGCCGCTTTCAAGCTTTGTTAGAACGTAGTGTTCCTTTGGATTTGTTTGTGGTGATCGAGAAATTTCGTCCTAGGAAAGACGCCCACAGATGAAAAAAAAGGCGTCGACAATGGCTTTTTATAGGAAGTAAACTTACCTTGAAAGGCAGAATCACTTGCGTTATCAAGACACTATTCTTTTCATGAGCTTTCCAACGCTCATTAAACAAAACGCAAGGCAGAGAATCGCCACAGCGACCAAACGGGATACAACTTACTACACCCTAAATTCGTTCACACGAAGTGTATATCATCGCAGAGGTATTTCGGTGGAGATTTTTTATAAACTCGAAATATTGACATATTTATTTTCGAATCATACCTTAAAATTGCAATAATTCTTATCAAAAAAGAAATGCTCTCTGCCTTTGAATATTCTGAGTTTGTAATGTTATGATTTTTATCAATTTTAATCTTCCAAATATGATATTAAGAGTAAAATCATACTACATGCACAGTAAACAGTTGCTAGGATACTTCAGGAAGCAAGATGGCTGCCGTTGGATTTGTTGTTGGTTTGTGATTGTAATAGGGGTCTGAAACGTGAACACTAAGATAAATCAGAAGACACCTTTGATAAAGCGGAAAATAAATAAACATGCCTCCTAAAAAGAAGGGAAAGGGAAGTGGGAAGGGGAAGAAAGGAAAGGGGAAAGGGAAGGGAGGAAAACCAGGCCAGGCTCCGAACCAAGTACCAAAGCTCGATGAAGAAACTAAAGAATTTTTCCTCGTTCAGGTTAGAGATTTAGAAGCTCGTCTGCAGAGGTGAGAAATTATATTGATTGATTAAGATAGGCATTCTACTACTTTATAAACCATTTTCACTTTCTTACTTTTAGATTAAAAGACTCGCTTTGAATTTCATTGAATGGAAATTAGTTAAATAACCAAAAACCATTTAGAGATTAAGAAAATGTGACATACCTTCTGTTAGATTGAAACCTTTCTAGACTTACTGTCATTAGATATCTTAGCATAACAAGCAAGGCCTTTATATGTCTGATAGATGACCTAGATATGAAAAGGGAATTTTCCCTGAAGGTGCTTTGTTAAAATGCTCTTCTTCTAACAAACAGAAACTTTGTTAGATCATCAAAATAAAAGATTACAAATGCATTGCTTGAATTCATATCAACAAAAATGCTACATGGCCAAAGAGTCTTTTTCATGAAATTCCTTGATATCACCAAACTTTTTTTTTCTATAAAAAAATATAGCTATACGCTGAACATTGAAAATTCACCATGTGATTTAAATAATCAAATGAATATAAGTCTTGAGTCTTTGTCTTATTTCTGCAATAACTTACCCAGTCTTTTTTTTCATTCATCTGCACTAATATCCTTTCCAAACAGGTACCAAAAGAAGTGCGATGAACTTGAAGTGGCCAATGGCCAATTTCAGGATAAATACAATCAGATGGCCACAGACAAGAAGGAAATTGTGGCCTTCTGGAAGAAACAAGTTGAGCAAAAAGGTATCAGTATTTTTATAAGGAATGTTTTTAACGTTTTACGTTTAAGGTTATAGTTTAACGCTTGCTTCTATACAATCTAGGTCACATCGCCAGCGGAGCACTCTGGGACATGTTAACGTGCTGTCACACAGAGATAAATGGAGTACTCACACAAATATCTCACCTAGTCACATTATACTGACACCGGGCCAACCAGTCTTAGCACTGTTACCATAATGCCGAGCGCCAGGCGGGCAGCTGCTAAAACACCAATTTTTACGACTTAGTAATGTCGCGGTGTGGGAATCGTACCCGGCACCTACCGGTTACGAGGCGGACGCTCAACCAAGTGCAACAACGAAACCTGTCGGAACCGGTTGCTCAAAGGCTGTGACATACATCATCATTTCATTTCATTATCCAGTACCAATTTACCATTGCAGTGTAGGGCCGACACTTATTGAGACGGTATTACTCTGGATCATGCCATTAAACCAAGCAGGTGATCGGCCCACTGTGACCTTTTGGTGGTAGTGGTAGGATTTGAAGTTTGCCCGGACAGCGGCCTTGCGGCCCACTCTTTTCGATTTCCAACTGACAAGGGTACTTTAACGTGCACAACGTGCACTCTGGACCTCCGGGTTTATTGTCCGTCTCCGATAGGACTAGGCTCTAGATCCCACCTACTGATGTTGTAGGGATCGGGGGAGTGGCATTCGGGTTTTTCTTGGGGTTTTAGCGATTAAAAATCGCTTCGTGATTTTGTTCCCCAGACGGACTGGAACCCGCGTCACTTCGTTTTCAGCACCAGAGCCATGATCATTGAGATACCGTGTCCCCCCTGTGACATATCAAAGTCGTAAAAATCGGGTATAGCAGATATCCGCCTGGCAATCGGGATTATGTGAACATAGCAAAGACTGGTTGTCCCGGTGTCAGTATAATGTAACTGGGTGAGATATTCGAGTGACTCCCTGTTTTCATCTGTGTCACAAGATGCTTCCTTTGTCTACAGCACCCAGCAGGTGAAATGACTCATGATATCAGAGTGCTAAATCTTGTGTTAAACATTCAAGTAGTTTATGATCAAAAACAAACCAGAGCAGAAAACACGAATAGATTAGAATAAAATCCCTTTACTAATCCCAAGGGGCAAACTTTTCTTTCTTGTCAAATCTGAGGAAAGACTGAACTTTCCTTAACGCGAGCGGCAGTGCAGCACCGCAACGTGAGCACTAGGGTTTGATTCTCTTGCTCAGCAGAAACAGACAAACATACAAAGTGAGCAATGGGGGTTGATTCTCTTGTACAGCAGAAACAAACAAACAAACATACAACGTGAGAAATTGGGGTTGATTCTCTTGCTCAGTGGAAACAAACAAACAAACATACAACGTGATAAATGGGGGTTGATTCTCTTGTACAGCAGAAACAAACAAACAAACATACAACGTGAGAAATGGGGGTTGATTCTCTTGTACAGCAGAAACAAACAAACAAACATACAACGTGAGCAATGGGGGTTGATTCTCTTGTACAGCAGAAACAAACAAACAAACATACAACGTGAGAAATGGGGATTGATTCTCTTGTTCAGCAGAAACAAAGAAACCAACATACAACGTGAGCAATGGGGTATGACTCTCTTGCGCAGCAGAAACAAACAAAGATCCAACGTGAGCAATGGGGGTTGATTCTCTTGCTCAGTGGAAACAAACAAGCAAACAAACATGCAACGTGAGCAATTGGGTTTGATTCTCTTGCTCAGCGGAAACAAACAAACATACAACGTGATAAATAGGGGTTGATTCTCTTGTGCAGCAGAAACAAACAAACATACAACTTGAGCAATGGGGTTTGATTCTCTTGCTCAGCGAAAACGAACAAACATGCAAAAATTGTATTTATTACCTATGGTGAGCATTGAACCTCTACTGCATAGTTCAATTTAGTAAATAGCAGGTGCTTTATCCACTCAGCCATCTGTCTCCCCATCCCCCCCCCCCCCTTTTTCGGTGAACATATTATGGCATAACTGAATGACGATGCTGATGACGGAAAAAGAATACTCTGAGACAATAACATTATTTGCACGAATTCAATCGAGCAGACACTGAAAAAGGCCAATATCGCTCCACGTCCTTTTGGTCCTCTCTCTCTCTCTCTCTCTCTCTCTCTCTCTCTCTCTCTCTCTCTCTCTCTCTCTCTCACACCCTCCCTATCTCAATCTCTCTCTATATCTCTCTATATCTATCTATCAATCTATATATCTATCTGTCTATCTATCTATCCACCTATCTCTCTTTTCTCTCTTTTTCTCTCTTTCTCTGTCCCTTCTTCTCTCTCTCCCCCTCCCCTCTCACATTTTTTCTCTAACACCCCCTCTCTCCATCACTCTCACCCGTTCTCTCTCTATACCCCCTCCCCTCCCTCCCTCTCTCTCTTTCTTTTTATCCCTCTCCCACTCCCTTGTTTTCTGTCTCTCTCTCTCACACACACACGTGCGTACGCGCCTGCACGACCACTAGCGAGGGAGGCAGGCCCATTGGACACGAGGCCAATTGAAGTGGTCGTGGTTTTATGGTCTTGGCCTATTGGTCCCTCCCCTCCCCCCTCCCACCGCCCCCCTCTCCCTCTCCTCAAACACACACACACACACACACACACACACACACACACACACACACACTTCACTCCGTTAGATCCTCATAAAGCATTTCCGTTTTCTCCCGATAATGGGAGTCTGTAGTTTTGTTGTGATGGGACATATTGATAATGTTGTTGTTGTTTTTGGTGGTGCTTGTGCTAAGGGTATTGTTGTTGGTGGTGTCGGTGTTCTTAGGGTTGTTGTTGTTGTTGTTGTTGGTGGTGGTGGTGGTGGTGGTGGTGATGGTGGTGGTGGTGGTGGTGACGATGTAAGTGTTAGCGGTGACGGTGTCGTTGTTATCATTTTTGTTGCTTTTGCTGCTGTTGCTGTTGTTGTTGTTGTTGCTGTTGTTGTTGTTGTTGTTGTTGTTGTTGGGGGTGGTGTTAGAAGTGGTGGTCATCCTAACGGCGGTAGACGTGCCAGTGGTGATGGTGATGGCGGAGGTGTTACTAGTGGTTTCGATGGTGATGTCGAGGTCCTTATCATTGTCGTTGTTGTTGTTGGTGGTGGTGCTGGAGGCGGTGGTGGTTGCAGTGGTCCTTGCAGTGCTGTTGTTGTTGCTGCTGTTGCTGTCATGGTTGTTTGTGCTGGTCATGATATTGGTGTTGCTGCTGCTGTTGTTGATGTTGCTAGTCTTATCATTGTTGTTATTGCTTCGCTGCTGTGTAGTTGAGAAGTTATTTCATTGATTGGTTTGTGATGATGTTATGTTTGTATGATGTCCTTAATTTCTATTAAAAGTGTTATTTTATTTCCGCGTGCAGTCCATCGTTACAAATGTGACACAACTGACATGAGTGCAAGAATGCATCGAATTGGTTTGGTTGGAATCGGCACAAACGATTTTCTTTATTTCTTTGGATAAGGTTTGAAATTGTGGTGGAAAGATGTTTCTTTTGTTGTTATTGTCGCTGTTGTTACTGTTGTTGTTGTTGTTGTTGTTGTCGCTGCAATTGTTGATTTTGTTGTTGTTTGTGTGTTTCTGATTTTGTTGTTGTTATAGTTTTTGCCATTCCTTTTTACTGCTTTATTTATTCACTATAATTCCCAAATGCAGTTTTTTTCATTATAACGTCTACGACAATACTATATTATCATATCACTCGCACACAAACACACACACATTGGTTCTCGTGAAAGTGGCCATTAGTACTTGGTAATTGTTTTTTTTTTCATTATTTACAGCTCTAGAGCACCCAACTCTATTGAGCACTCTGTATAGTCCCTTGGGACCAAACTGTATTATGATATATATATATATATATATATATATATATATATATATATATATAATTTATATA
>JAUEKY010308580.1:0-12981 GCA_031833965.1 Scyllaea pelagica | reverse complement strand
AGGGATTTAGAGGTCTAACTTTCAACAGTTTTGAAGAGATCTAGATGTCTTTAACTTAAAACTCAAAATGCCAGAAATATTTGTTGACCGAATTTCCGATCTATGCGACTAGAAAGTTAACCCATTTGCAGCATAAAACTTAGTTATTTTCAAATGAAAAGTCAATCTATATCGGTTGATATTTGAGGATATGAGTCTAAATTTTCCCCTTTTTTGTGGTTTAATGTTTCAGACAATTTTCTTAGAACTGATTTACAGCCCTGGTTATGACTCTACAGATCTTTTCCATTTCGGTTCTTGTTTCCTCTGATAGCTTCGCTTTGAGGCAAAAGATTTTTGTTTCATTCTGCAATTTTCTGTGCCTTAGTACTTCAGTGACATGTGGGCTACATTCTTCATATTTAGGATCAACAAGTGAGGCTGGGTGGGGTGGAGCCATGGACGAGTGCGACCATAGGCAGGAGCTTGTGATGATCTTCTCTTTCCTGCTTAGTTTGAATCCTCTCTTATCTATCAATTATCTGCATTCATTTGCATCACATCTTTTCTTCACTCAACCAATGTTATATGCATATATTTTGTTACTCCAAAGTTCTTTTCATCTATATTTTAAAATCTCCTTTACTTTTGCAAACTAGGAATACTTTTGGCTTGTTATTCCTATACATCATATCATTACAATAAATACTCTTTTGTAATTTAATTACCAGTTTTGATATATGATTAAATTATTAGCTAAATTGAACATTAAATGCTCCGCCTCCTGTGTATTTTGTATTTTGATATTTTTTTGTCTATCTCTAGATTACTAAACGATTTCCTTTTAAAGCCTTTTTTATTAAGTAAATTGAGTTTCTGTTGCTATCACTGTTCAAAAAAAGATTGCAAGATGGATTCTCTTTAAAGTATTAATTTTATTGGTAGGACAGTATTTGACTAGAATAGGATCATGAACCATATCACCCTTATGTGAGGAAAATCTTCAGCTTTGAGCGTATTTCCATTCTATTGGGCTCAAACCTGACCCTTTGTTAAAAAACTTGTTTATGAAATATGTATTTAGTTCCACAGAAAGAGGTTATGGTTGATATTGCTTTGAGCAGAAAACATGTGTATGGAAGGTGTTGGGATCTATTTATTTGTGTGTGTAAGTTAAGTCGGTTGATATGTGTATGTGTGTTTGTGTGTGTGTGCGTGTAGGTATGTATGGATGACACAAGCAGATGTCTGTATTCCAACTGTATTGTTAGTAACACAATGTGGCCCTACGTTTCAAGCTAAAGGCACCTAGAGTGCAGGTACCACAAAGCAGCATACTTATTTTACCTGATACTGAGTTTTTGTTATTCACAGTGTAATTGTACAGCTTATCTCTTACATATTTCTTCCTTTTCCAAGGCCCTATGCCAAACTTGCAGTTGTCAGAGCAGTAGAGCAAAAAGGCCTGTTGTCATTTTATGGTTACTTTGACAATTCAACTCACTGTGTTAGGCCCTGTGGCAAACTTGCAGTTGTCTTGAAACTGAGCAGTAGAGCAAAAAGGCCTGTTGTCATTTTATGGCTACATTGACAGATCAACTCACTGTGTTAGGCCCTGTGGCAAACTTGCAGTTGTCTTGAAACTGAGCAGTAAAGCTACAAAATCATTTTATGGGTAGCGGTGCCTTGATAAAAAACAACTCATCTTGACTTAAGTGGTTACTGGTCTACCATTTAAGACTTAATTGGGCTGTTTAGTCTGTTCTGTCTTTTTAAGTCATGGTTTTGGATTTGTTTGAGAAAGGATATTTCCTATGACCTCGTAACCCATCTCCCTGGATATTGTCTATGGTAAGGCCCAGGACGTCTGTTTTTGACCTATTTTTTCATTGTGTCACTTCCGCCCTTTGCTGCTGACATGGCATCAACTCAGTTGATGGGGTGGATGGGCCTGATAATGGCAAACAAACAAAAAAAGCCCAACAAAATTCTTTTCTTTCCTCTCAAACTGAAACTTACCCTCTCTTTTCCCATTACAAATGTTGTACATACTTGTACGGAATCCAGAGGGCTAACTAGAAGTAAAGAGTGTCTTCAGGTAGAAGGAACCTTTCCATAGCACCCTACAACTTACATCATTGACATTGTAATCATTTTTCCCACCTTTTTGTTGTTTTTTTATCAAGATATTTATTTTTCTAACATTTTCCTGGAGTGCTGGGAAATTGTATATTGTGGAAAAAAACAAAACAAAAAATAAAACAGCATCCTATTCATATCAAGAAGTTTGCTATCAGTGTCTGGTACTGGTGCATTGTGAACACCCATTACTGTCATTGTCCCTGTTGCTGAAAACTGAGCATGGAAAAAAGATTTATTAGATGAATTTGCTTGATATTGCAAAGAAAGTAAATATTTGGCTTTTTCTACCTTTTGTGTATATCTTTTATTTTATGAAAGCTTTTGGAAGCCAGCTTTACTTTCAACCCTTCAGCTTTCTTTATGTTTTAAGACAAGATGGCCCTAGAATTTTACATTGTCTAGGATCATTGCAAATTTTCCTTGGTTAGATATCTTTATTGTTTGTCCTCATCCTACAAACTTGTGCTCTGTGACTGGGTCTGTCTTGTTATTGAAATGAACACACTTTTGGAAATGAGGTCACAGTTGTAAAACAAGATTAGTGCAAATCTACTATGTATGTGGTGTTGATAGTTGTTATACTTTGGAGTGATGGTGTAGTAAAAGTAATACAGTAGATGATAGACAGTCCTATCAGAAGGGAGACACAGTGGTTTCTGTCTCATGACAGGTGCCACAGTGATTTTTTCATATATAATTCCATAGCGTCTAGTAAGTATGAATTGCGCTGATGGGTATGGGATGTGCATGTATGATGTGCCGTCCTGCCTCAGAATTCAGCCTATGTATGTACCTAAATGTGTGATTGTTTTCCTATCTCTAAATATGTATGTACAAGGTGTTGTTGTATTTGTGTGCGTGTGTGTGTGTGTGTGTGTCAACATCCTGATTTGTGTCAGGTTGACAGTTTGCAACCAAACAATGTGATATTCCAGATTTTATACAAGACATGTCTCTAACACATCTCATTTGTTCTATCTATTTTACAGTGACTTTAACTTCTTCAATTTGAATTTTATGAAGTCGAAAACCCCAGCGGAAGAAAATAAAATCAATATTGTATTTATATTATCATATTATTTCTGATTACATCTTTTGGCCAGCCTGTCAATCAAATTTCAAATTCAAAGGATAAAAATATCAGTACAAACGTTTGAGAAGTCTCTCCTATTTGTTTGCTTATGCTTTGAATTGAAAGGCATTTTTTTTTTAAGTTTCAACCATTTTGATATTCAACATATCTTGTGTTCAGTTTTTTGCTTTTTTAATTTGCCATGTTCAAGTTCTGATGGATGGTCCACCGCTGTTCATGAGTACTAGTGATGTTTGGGAGCAGTATAGTGTTGAGTCATCAGATTTTCTTAGAAGGTATAATTAGGATTACATCGGTATTAGTGAGGTGTGTTAGTATATGATGATGATACACATACATTACATACACCGACACACATCTATGTGTATAAACACCACAATTCCTGGGTTAGTAGAGTTAGAGTTAAAATGCTTGAGACTGAGGCAGGGCTGCCATTAGTTGCTCCCAACTTCAGGGGCTGGGAAGAGTTAGAGAATAGAAGTACTATCCAAAATTTTGCATTCTGCTATAACTGTAACACTTATATTCATCATTATAGTCATTTTTGCTATGATTCTATGATAAAAAGTGTTAAAAGTATGATGAGTAAATCCTTATCTTTAGAGCTCTAGATTGTAGCTGGTGTGTTGGGGTCAGTGTTTCACCCAATGATTTGAACACTTTCACATGATAATTGTCTCCTTTGGCTCAATAGTAGATTGTACACTTCGCATTAGTAGGTTGTGGGTTTGATCTTTGATGGTGATATACCCAGCTTGTAAAAATCTGTAATTTAGCAACAGTGCCACCTGCATTTAGCATTATCGGAACAATGGTAGAACTGGTTGTGTCAGTACACTATAACTGGTGGAGATATTTGAGTAAGTCCTCTGTGTATCTCTTGTGTGGCAGCGTGCTAACTTGTCCAGGGCATTCCACCTGTGATACAGTCAGTAAAGTGTTGAAATAGGCATTGAACTTTTCAAACAATATGAAAACACTGCGACAGCAATTTCAACTGTTCATTATTAAGGTTTTATTACCCTTAAAGTTTATGTCCATAGTTATACTGGTACTGGTAGCAGATAAGGGCTCAGATCCTGCCAACATTTACCTTTATCAAGCTTAGATTAATGGTCTTTGACTTATAATTGGGTGGTTGTGAGTTCGATTACCATTGACAACAGTGCAATCATCTTCCCAACTCCACTCAAGTGTGAATGAGTACCTGGCCATTGATAGCATTGTCTGAGTCAGAGATAAAATGTACTACAGTCTGGCAGTCTGTGTGTCTTGCCCCACTTACTCAATGGTACTGTTTGCCTGGGACCCCATTATGAAATGTTTTTTAGTTCATTAGATATTACATTGCACAGTGTAAAAGCTAACAAGCTTAATCTTTTAAAAGATATTTTTTCTTCTCCGAAACTGAAATAGATTTGTTTATTCCCTGCACTGCACTAATACTACACACCCCTTATTACTTACTAATTTTATCAGTGCCTGCTCCACCCCGGGATTTCTTTAAGGGAATTTTTTTTTTTCATTTTCAGTTTGATGTTGGTCTGATAATTTCTAAGTTATATTCAAACAATTGAAGGTTAACTACTACTTAGAGACCTTAGACATGCCATCTGGTCATAGCAGAAGCAGGCTGTTGGATCTTGCCAAGACTCTAAATAACTCAAAACTGAAATTGTATTTCAAACACATTAACCAACTTTTAATTTGAATTTCAAATTGATGAATGGTTGACTCAAAAGATATTGTGCTTTCAATTTTTTTTGTTTTTCTTTTTATCATGTGTTTCAAATGTACATTTATTTTTCTTACATTTAAACATAAAAGAATTTCATTTTTTAACTGAAAGTTTGATGTGAACACTGGAAAGAATTTACATGAAGCAACTTAAAATGTCTTAATTTTGTAGTTTATGTTTGTGGAATCAAAGGTTGCAAATTTTCCAATGCAAGTGAAAGTTATCCCCTTTTCTCTGAACTTTGTTTTGTATTTAATGGTACACCATGTAGTCGGGATGGAAGCTACTCTCTGACCATGTCTTTGATGTCATCACTGTACATTTTTAATATTATCTATCCAAAGACGAGGACAATAAAAGATGATGCCCTTATTGGAAAAAAAAAAAAACTGCTCTCATTGTTATTATTTTTCTTTGAAGTGTTTTTGGTTCTTTTGCATGTCCTTTGAAAAGAGAGTAAATTGTTCATACCACCTATAGTCATAGCTTGGTGTGGAACACTCCCCTTTTCCGTGTAGAATAATATATGAGAACAGAATGCACTTCTGAATCAAATGTCCAAAATAGTTTTGAAAATCAACAAAGACAGGGCAGACTCTTCTTGAGATGGACTTCCTCTGGATCATCATGCCTTTAAGCCAAATAGGGGATCAGCTCACCTTTTTGTCTTAAGGATTTAATTCTGCCTGGACAGCAGCCTTGAGGCCTACTCTTTTTTAATTCCCAATTGCAAAGGATTCTTCGGTGTACAAGACCTTTGCATTTATCAAATGTCTCTGAAAGGACCTTGCTCTTGATATTCCCTACCAAGGTGTTGCAAGGACGAGGGGAGTGGCACACTGATTTTCTAGTCTGAATTTTCTGTACAAAGTACAAATCAATTGGGGTTTTTATTAGTCCTCAGAGGGTTACGAAACCAAGACTTCTTGTTTCAGAGTCCAGAGTAATGACCTCTGAGCCACTGACTCCCCCGCATCACCAAACTACAAGAGTCAGATGGAGGGCTCACTCATATACACATTGGTACCACCCAGTCAGAGAATAAAAACACTGGGCCAACCAACACTGGGCACTATTACCAAAAGGCCAAATGCCAGGCATTGCAGCTGCTACGTAGATAGACAGATTTTATGTCATTGGAATGACGAGCTGGGCATTACATCTATGACCCTCTAGTGTCCAAGGTAGACACTCTACTTACTCAGCCCACAGTTCTGGCATCTCCATCTTATTAGAAAGTAGGTAGCATTTGCTTTTGAATCATTTCCCTAGAACTTAGCAATATCTATTATATATTTCAGTAAAATGACCCTATATGATGCCTAACCAACCAAACTACACACTCTGCAGTCTTAAAAAAAACACATGAAGGTAGCATTAGACTTAGACATGAGGATGATGAAGTTTATTAGGAGATTTGTCAAAAGTTAAAGGGTTATTTTCTATTGATATTTTTTGAAAATGCTAATGGACATAGAGTTTTGCCTTTTTTTGTTTCGTATGTAGTTTATGTTTTGAATTTTTCTGCTTTTGTTTTGAAAGCAACTCAGTCAATAAACGCGCATGTTTAGAATTCATAGAGCACGAGTTTTGACCAGTATTGAACACAGGGTAGCTGTGTGAATTCATTGGATGTTGCTTCTCTTGAGAGTTCTGCTTAATTTTTCTCTCCCTCTACCTTCCTCATCCCAAACTAAATAAATAAAAAAAAACTAGATCGTCCATGTCGGACTATTACATTCAGCTTCACACTCACACACACACACACACACACACACACACACACACACACACACACACACAGTGCGAGAGAGAGAGAGAGAGAGAGAGAGAGAGAGCGATCGAATGACCGATAGAGAGCGAATAGGGGAGAATAAGATGTCATGCTTTTTTAACAACTTCGGACCCTACGTCAGATGTCCTTTTACTAGAGTGAATATATCCCTTTCATCCCTTCGGACAATTTCAGCAGATTTGAATATCAGCCTGAGATGCAGAGCATGAATTTCTGCCCTCATCCGTTGATGGTCAGTACAAAACAAAACTACAAGCTGTGCTTTATTTCCTGCGGGTCCGCAGGTTTACAGCTAGTATAAATCTATTGTTCAGAAACACAAAAATTATTTTGACATCACTTGCACCATATGGAGAGCATTTAATTAGCGCAATATCCTCTAAAAGTGCTCAAAGCACTTTACAAGGGATCCCCAACCAATAGCAACATGAAACATATAGGACAAGACAAGCAGCCTGCTAGGCGCTAGTACATTTTAAATCGGACAGGGACAATGCTATTAACAGCCAGGTACTCACTTACACCTGAGTGGAGTGGGAAAATGTGAGTAAAGAGCCTTTTCCAACAACTCAACTTTGCGCTGTCTCCAACGGGTGAATCAAATCCACAATCTCACGATCACAAGCCCAAAGAGTCTACCACAAGACCACAATTGATTGAAGTCCACCAAAAACTGCCAATGATCTTTGAGTAAAATTGATTGGTTTAGTTATATAAACAGTGAAGTGTTAGATAAAAAATTGATATAATACCAGCTACTGCGCTTGTACACATTGATGTAAATCAAACAAAACAGTTCTTATACATAAAACAAGTAACAAACCATGGCAGCCAATTTTTCCAGAATGTTTAATTAAGAAATGGCACAAAACAAAAGCAAATAAATAAAAGTCATGGAAAATCATAATATAAATATAACAATAACTTGCACAAGGGAATATTTCATCACTTACATTTACCTTACTCATGCAGTGAAACTGGTTTTGCCTTATTCTCTTAGGCTTTTCATCCATACTTCTTACCTAGCTTACAATTAAAATGAATATACTAAAACCCAGGCTTTCTGAGAAAAGGTTTCCTTTCAACAAAGTCCTTGAATTATGAAGGCTGTTACATACATATTAGAAACAGACGAAAGACCACCTTACCCAGGCCATTTACAACTAAGCTGCGGGGACCTTTCCTTTTCTGGGCCAAAGGTTACAATTAGAAGCACTTCAGCCACCTCCCTTGGCTTTAGTGTTTCTTGTTGCACCTATCTCTGCTTCCCCTTTAGTTCTTCTAATCAACTGTTGTTTTCTCTATTGTAATAAGTCCATGATTTGCCACTAGACAGGATAGTTGAATAATCCACTTAATTATATATTGCCATACAAGTTTGTATGTGTAAAGCTAGAGTTCTTATGACCAGTGCCGTTGGCTCATTGAGGGAGTGTCTGCTTTGGATGTGGTAGGGTATGGGTTCAATCATGTCATGAATAAGAGGTAAAAAAAAGAGCACTATGGCAGCTGCTGTTCTTGCCACCTGGCATTGTGGGACTGGTACTAAGACGGAATGGCCTGATATCTGTATAATGGTGAGACTAGGTGAGATGTTTGACCGAGCTATTGGGTTATCTCTGTGTAGCAGCTACCACAATCTCTTGTCTAGAGATCTCGGTTTCAGGTGTTGATGTTTTTATTTTTAGGCTGGCATACCACAGATCAAGGCAACATTGCCAATGACACTCTGCCTTTCTCAAATGGCGCTGAATGTCCTGGGCAGACAAAAATGTCCTGACACAATACCAAGACAGACCTGGCACTGGCAAAGGAGAGTTGAGAGGGAGGCAAAGGCTGCCGGAATGTTGTGGACCCTGTGAATACAAACTTTGTTGAAAGAGTGTTGTGACCCTGTGTTCGCCCACAAATCTAAAGGGTTAAGTCTAGGTGGAAAGCAATTAAGTCTTGAGGAAGCAAAAAATCTTGTCGAAATTGTTTGGAAAAGTGTATCTCCTAATATCTTTACTTATTTGTTGATCAGATGGGAGGAAATGATAATCATGGAAATTACATAGTGAGGAATGTGATGAAAAACAAAATGGACAATATAATCTCGTACACAAAGACGTTCCGAAGGTTCTTACACACAGGATGATCAAGATCATGAGCTATACATTCGTTTCCGTAAAAAAAATTGAAAGACTTCAATATTGCCTCTGACTGAGTCAAAGCAATCAAAACAATCAGAAGGGACTACACAATTCAATATGGTAGAGAACACGTGGTGAAGCTTATACAACCAAGCAAACAAAAAAAATTAGACTAAGATTTTGTGGTGAAAAGCGCTTCATCCAAGACCGTTTTCTCCACATGCACAAAGCATAGCAAAATCCAGGAAGAATTCCTATCTACATTCAATTCCATCCACAAACTCTTCATCACAAAATGGGAAAGCATGAACAAAAGCCAAATTTGTCTTCCCGGTTTCACCCACTTGTCATTGGTTACAATCGAAGCTCATAGTTAATAATCATTGATCCCAAAAACATTATCTTCAAACAATATGAAAAATGTGTTCTATCTTTAAGCAAACAAATGAACTGATACATACATATAACTGTGATGTAGTGTCTGTACTATGATGGTTGATGATCCTTCTCTAGGGATATCCTGATTTTGATTTTTTAAAACACAGATGGTCCATAATCGATTCTTTGTAATGAAAGAATGTGAATGATATGTCAAACCAAAGGTAAAAACAATTTCAAAACTTCTCGAGCCTTCAATTTGATAAAACTCTGCTTGATATTATAGAATCTAGAATAAACTGGCAAGTTTAACTGGTGTTATGATATGTGAGAGTGAGTGATATAGTGCATCGCATTCACAGTAAGGCTAGCTGAGTACAAACCACTTGGTCAATACAGTCACAATGATTTTGTCTTTGATCTGCTTAAGATGCTAATGTGAGGTCAGTGTCATCAAAGACACAGAGTGTTATGCCTGCCAACTGGGGCCAGTTTGTTAAATCTACTGTACATTATATATGTACTGAAAGCATCTTTGAAGAACTCTCAGTCTCAGTCCAACAAAACCTGCAGCACATCCGCAGACAAAAATTGAGCTACGTCGGCCATACTGTCCGTAACAAAAGCGGCAGCTGGTGGCTTCAGTACTACAAGGGAAAGTAGATGCCCCGTGAAAGAGAGGAAAGCCAACTCTTACTTCATTTCATTATCCAGTACACTTTTACCATTACAGTGTAGGGCTAACTCTTATTGTGACGGAATTTCTCTGGATCATGTCATTAAGCCTAGCAGGTGATCAGCCCACTGTGGCCTTTTGGTGGTGGTGGTAAAGATTTCAATTTTGCCCAGACAGCGGCCTTGCGGCCTACTCTCTTCAATTTCCAACTGCCAAGGGTTCTTTAATGTGCACACAGGACCTCTGAGTTTATCATCCATCTCCGATAGGATTAAGTTCTAGATCCCACCTGTCCATGTTCCAAGGATCAAGGGAGTGGCATATTGAGTTCTTCTTGGGGTTTTAGTGATAAAAATCACTATTTAGTGATTTTTATCCCCAGACAGCCTCGAACGTGCATCACTTTATTTCAGAGCTGGAGCCATAACCACTGAGCCACTTTTGCCAACAATATAAGAGAGTTCTGTAGGATGACTTTGGCAAGATGTTCCACGGGTGCAGACACCACAGCTCCTGGAGGCCGGTTGTGAGAAACAGTGCCGCGTCAAACATTGTACCAGATGATGCTGACAGGTAGCGAGTAAAAATAAAAAGCAAAGAAGGGACATGTGGGTATACATCTCTGTATCTTTGTAAAATGTTTGGTCAAACTCACGACAGCAGGGGTCAAGCATTTGCTAAAGAAATAAGTGAGATGACGGAATTAGTTCAAAGAGATGATAGATATACACCCATCACTGGGAGAAGATTCACCAGCAAAAAAAATGTCATTATTCAAGAAACTAAAAAAATCACAAATCTAAAAAATGAAAATAAAAAAAGACATAACATGGTATGAAAAAACAGCAAAACAGAATCATATCATACTTATACTGTCTGTATTAGCAGACCAAGCGTAAAGTGAGTTGTTCCACCAAGATACTACCGATACCAGTAACATTTCTAGTATAAAACAGCCATTTCTATTTTACTGCTTTTTTATCACACCAAGGAAAGTTTGGCAAGGGGTGATCAGCCTCGCCTGCCATTTCCTCCAACCAATACTGAATTGGCACTACAGACACAGTATAAAAAATGTGTAAATTTCATTTTCATTTCCCACTCCACTCCGTGACACCGTGCTTTTGGGTGACAATTAATGTAGTTTTACTGAAATACACAAAATAATACTTCAAGACAACATCCTTTCAGAGATCTGGCAGCTCTTAAGGAGTTTTGCACCTTTTCCGAGTGTAATATCAATACAAAAACTGGGTACCTGAGATTAAATGAAGAGAATTATCACAGCCAATAAGATGACACAGTCGTAATCATGAGTTTGAGATAATCAAAAGCATCAAATAAGAGCGGAGATCAAACATAGAAGTTTTGGAGTTTTAAATAAGCTGTTTTGAGATAAAACGGTTTGAAACTTATGTAAACAAACCTCCACCCCAACCACAACAACAACAATAAAATACAAATAGCAAGTAGAAAGACAAAAAAAACAACCTTTTAACTATCCCTGGCATTCGGGGTTTCATACTTTAACCCAAAATAAAAAAAACTGAAAAAGAAAAAAAAAAATTTTCCCCTTTGCAAGAATCTGATAGTTTGATTGAATACTCATAGATAAAAACCAAGATTCATAAAAAAAAATTTTTTTTTAATTTTTCGATGCACGAATCTGATAATGGCAGTTGGATATTGTCTACATTGATAATAAGACATGGCTTCCTTACCACTAGATTCATTATATGACATCAATACATGGAACCATTTCCATTTTCCACGACCACAGAGACAACTATAATTACTGTTGTTATTGCACCTGTTATCAATTCCCTCTTCCAGTTGAACGGCACTACAAGTAAGAGAGAGAAATGTAAGATTTTAGTAAAGTAAGAATTGGTAAGAGCAGGGCTGAATCATCATAATTTGTCAAAGACGTACAGAATCAACATACATGCATGCTTTGAGAATGAACAACAGAAAAAAATAGTGGAAAAAACATCTTTTTGTAACAGACCCTGATAAATCTTCAATGTTCATTCAGATGAAATAGTAATAATAATGATAATAAAGCAAATTTATACAATGCCGCACCTTGTACTGCATTAACTCTGAGTGCTTTACATTAACCTAGCAAGCACACACACACACACACACACACAAAGTGGTGTAGTACAGTGCAAGGGGGTGTGGTCACAGCGAGTAATGATTTGAATCCTGCCAGAAGTTATCTCTCATCTATTTTCTTTCTTTTCCTGTCCAATACAATATAACATTAAATCCATTAGGGGGCTTGATAGTTATCAGAATTTTGAAAGAACCCCGTTTCACAGAGTTATGATCACTAATTCCATGTGGATACATTGATCTGTTACACTGTACTACATAAAACCCCCTATCTCCCCTGCCTGCTCTTTTTCTCTATCATTCAAACACAATCACCTAAATGAGTTAATGATGAAATTAAGCCTCCGTCCACGTTGCTCACTTCGACCTTTGGAATTTGTCGGTTCTTCACTTGGACAAGAGAGTGGTGATTTTGATGCGGCCGTCGGCAGAGCCGGTCAGGCAGTGCTTGGTGTCCTGGGAGGGGAAGGAGGAGAGGCTGTCCTGGTGGGGTGACCAGTCCACCGTCATGACGGCCGCCTGGTGGGCCTTCAGCTCCATCACAGGCCGCGGGTCCTGCTGGCCCTCCAGCTAGCAGCCACAAACACAAAGGGGAGAAGGGGGGGGTGGGGAAGGGGTAATGAGAGTTGTTAGAATGATAATAACAACAAAAACAAACAAACCGGTTTCGTTGGCGCACTTGGTTAAATGTCCGCCTCGTAACCGGGAGGTGGTGGGTTCCATTCCCACACCGCGATATACCTAAGTTGTAAAATCGTTTTTTCAGCAGCTGCCCACCTGGCGCTTGGCACTATGGGAACAGTGCTAAGACTGGTGTGACTGGGTGAGATACTCATGTGAATCCTCCGTTTATCTCTGTGTGGCAGCACGTTAACATGTCCAGAGTGCTCTGACGGCGATGTGACCTAAACTGTGTCGAAGAAGGCGTTA
>JAUEKY010308469.1:0-12984 GCA_031833965.1 Scyllaea pelagica | reverse complement strand
CCCACTGTGCCCACTCTTGAATGACTCAAAGAAGATACACATTGAGGTGTACATCTAGGAAGGTCAAACAAATTTTAGTATAGCCGGAGATTGGACTTGCAGCCTTATCTATGAAAAGATAAACTGCTTAGCCAATACAGGCATAGTTTATATAACTACATTACTAAATTGCACTACATTTTCAATGATAGTCCTCACTAAGAAGGTTGCAACTGCCTTTTTATAGTGAGGCATATCGTAATAGAATGTCCTTCATTTGGTCCTAGCAGGGGAAAGCATTATTCCTACAGGGACATGAAGGATATATCAGGCTCAGTTCAGAATGATCCAAGAGTAATTTAGTTTTTAAAAAACAAAGATGTTTTAATAGAATGTAAATATATTCAAATTCTATTGAAATTTTAAACTAAATTTGAAGATAGGTAATTTCCTGGTAATTCTGCTTCTACCTTAATCCAGATTCTGATGACTTTATCATTTTCCTGTCCATGTCCTGTTGACACAAGCTTTTTCTTTTCTTGGAATTGCTGTGGGGAGTGCTGTATTCGAAAACCAACTTGCTTGAAAATCATTATTCATTGAATATTTGCATGACGCTTTTGAAGTACTTGATGTATTTCACCCTTATAGAGACTGTATTGGATGCCTTCTGACAGTTAACAGACACTGATAAGGCTTAAACTCTGTCAAAATTGCCCTTGAACCCACAAGATACCAAGTCAATGAAATGAAGCAAAGTTGCAGGGAATTCAAGTGCATGCCTGTTTGGCAATGTTTTGATTCATATGATGTAATTGGAGAAAACTTTTCACCTCCAGACTAGGTCTGTGACTACTCAATTTCTAGCCTAGAAAATTAACACGAATTTATTGCAAAAGACATCCAGCTTATGTCATAGCATTCATACTCTTATCCTTTCACAAATTAATGGGATATATGTCTATTACCTCCCTTGTTCCAGGAATCCGAAGCTGAGAAAACTGTGACGTTGACCATCCTAGATGATGACCACCCAGAGTCATTAGAGACCATACTTGTCTACTTGACGCGACCTGAGGGAGGGGCCAGGATTGCAGAGGGGGCGGCTGATGCCAATCAAAAGGTTTCCTAATTCTCTTCAAAAGATATATGTACAAAATTAAGGATAAATTGGTATCTAGTTGTGTCTCCTTTGTTGAGTCAAATTCAAATCTCCTGATATTCTTTTTAGATTCTTTTGAAGAAGATACTTTTACTTGTTTGTTTCTATCTATACATGAATATGCTTGCTCAAAAGGCTTTTTCTTTGTTTGAAAAGTAGCAATCAATGTTCTATAGAGCGCCTTCTAAAACTGAGACAAAGTCAACTTTTGTAACATGTAAAAACAGTTTTGCAAAACATTCATTTATTGCTGTTAATCCTAAAAGAATAATTTTCATATATTCATTAAGATAATGGCACCATATTCATGAAATTCCTTTACAAGACTGTTATGAAAGTGATTCTAGTTTGTAAAGAGTTAAAAAAAAATTGCATCTTTCTCTGAAAACTGCTTTCCTCTATATATAAAAAAATGACAGTCTCATGATATTTGGTTGAGAAGAATATGTAAGATTTGATTTCTATATTTGTCAATGGTATTTAGGGTATATTCGTAAATATAAAGACCTGATGCTATTGAAATATTTGCTTTTTAAGTGATGATGGTTGATTTGAACTAAGTCTTAATTTTTTTATGTTTATCTTTGCTCTTCATGTTGTTTTTTTCCTCCTTATCTAGGGCTATGCCATAGTCACCATCAAAGCCAGTGACAACAGCAATGGCATCATTGGGTTTGCTGAGAACTCCCGTAATGTTCAAGTCAATGAAGATGAAACCCCAACATTCAGTCTTCAGCTTTTGCGGGTCAATTCATTCATTGGAGAAGTCACGGTAAGGATGTTCCTTCAGGAAAACACTTGTGATAGTGTAGAGTAAGTTCTGTATGTGTCTTATAGTATATAATCAGGATCTAAATGTGGAGAGAGAGATAAAGACATGAAGGGATTAGTATAGACTTTGAAGTCAGATAAGTAAAAGTAAACTTCAACCCATCAACCAAAGTCGTAATGGCAGGTGAAGTGTTTCATTTCTTTGATAATACTGAAAGCTCAAAGATTGGTAGCAAATTACAATGAAATCAGTCAGGTGCCACCTGAGTTAGATAACACCCAATATGTATGAAGTATTTACATATAATTGACAAAATTTTTTTAGGGGCTCAAAACGTTTGAGGGCTCTTAAGACTTGGAACAGTTAGACTTTTGATGAGCTGTGTGGGAATTATATGGAACTATACATTACTATTTTTGCAGGTCAATTGGAAGGCTAAACTGAACAAGACAAGCAGTGATCAGGATGATGAGAAAATCCGAACACAGATGAAGACCTTGACTGGCTCCACTATCTGTGCCCCTGGTCAGAGCCTGTGTGACCTGCCTATAGAGTTGCATGATGATCAGGTTTGGGATCTGAAAATGTTCCATTTGATTATAATGACTAAAAAGATTGTCAGCCAGTCTACTGAATTAAGGAAACTTGTAAAAATTAAGGAAACTTGTAAAGGATTCTTTTCCCACTTTGATCTGCAACAAAGTGTCTCTAGCTTTGATTTTTTTCCAGATTGTCATGAATAGGTTCTTTTTCCACCATTAAGTTGTCTATCTATTCCTATACCATCCACTCTCTACGGTCATACAGACAGATATATTGGTATGAGAGAAATGTTGCTGGAATATTATGATGCTCTGTTACCTTGGATTTGATATGGAATAAACAATGTGGTATATTGTAACCATCAAAATTTTTTTTAAGATTTGGAATTAAAGAACATTTTGTGTCAATTGCCCATTTTCAATAACATATTGTGCAGTCTTTTTTAACTTTTACTCACAATAGCCAATGTAAAAGTGGTGCAGAAAACTATGGGGCTAAAGCCTTGATTTCCTTTCTTTCATGTAATTTTCATAGACGCCAGAGGGGACTTTTACCTTCATTGTCCTGCTACTCAGTGCTGAGACAGATGCCAGCATCAATGAGCAAACCAGTGTTGCCAATGTGGAGATTCTGCCAAGTGATGATTTCAGAGGCCTTGTTCAGTTTGCATCAGATTCTAGGTAAGGATATAATCCAATACAAGAAAATTCAAGTAATTTGCTTGGCTAAGTGTCCCATTAGGTACACTTGAGTTGCAATACTGACTGACTCAGTATGTCAGACTACCTTATAAAGAGTTATCTCTACATAATGGTTCATTAGGCTCATTATGCCCAGTGAAATAAAATGTATAAAGGGATTCAACACAAGAGAAATGACTCCTCAATGACTTGCTTTCAATTGAATTTTGATATATCATGGTTTTTGTGCAACAATAATAGCTACTTTCGTTTTTACAAGTCCCCCAACCAGTAACAGAATTTCCTTCTCTTAGCACATTTCAATTCATTGTTATGATTAGCCAAGACCTGTAGTATGTTAGTCCGGTTTGTGGTCACATGGTACTCTCACACCATTAAGTTTTTGTTTTAGACCAGAAGTAGCTTTTCTCTTCGTTCCATGAACAGATCATTTTCAACTGGTCTAAGTTTTTTGTACTCCCAAATCCCCAACAATTGTCATATTTTTATAAGTTACCTGATTATTTGATCTCAAATACACAATATTCATTGCTCGTTTTAACAGAATGAAAATTGTAGGTGAGAATGAGGATACTGTTCGGCTGGCTGTATCTAAAGTCAAAGGTCAAGGCTATGATGTCACTGCAGCCTTCAACACACATCAAATCCCTAATGTTATAACGGAGTCTGGAATAAAGATCTATGTCGCCCTCAAATCACAGGACTACAGAGCAGCCTCTGGGACTCTTCGCTTCTTAGCAAATGACTTGGTATGACTTTTTGAAACCTCCTTTGACTTTTTTTTTCATGTAATCATCTAAACTTTATACATATGATGCTGCTTGTTTAGTGTTATGGGGTGCGTTGTATTGTTTGATATTTAATTATATGAGGGGGTTTTTTCTCATATCATGAAAGTGTTTTGATTACATTTAAATGCCAATAAAGGCATATATTTCTATTTTCTGTTAGTTAATACTTCAGAGAGCCTTTGATAATCATTCCTGCCTGATTGAAATTGGTTTTTTTTCTTTCACAAAATTTGTGGTGTGTCTGTTTTTTGCACCCCTAAATAGGAACAACAGTTCATTGACATCATTCTGACACCAGACCAGGCCAGTGATGAGCCTTTGCCCAAACAGTTTGAAGTTCGATTGTCTTCCCCATCCAATCAAGCAAGGTGAGAACTTTTCAAATTTTTCACATTCAATACATAAGCCACATGATAAAAGAATGGAAGAAAATGATTTCAGTATCCATACCTTTTTGTTATGAGGAATAAGAAAAATCAACTAAAAGCTGCAAACAGAATGCCTTTGCTGTTTAAAGGATGTCCAGGAATTGACCCAGATCAGAGACAATTACTCCTTTGCAATACATCTTTAGATCCAGTTTCCAAGTGACAAATGTCACATTAAATGAAAAGGGGTATCTATCATTTTGTAGAAAGAAAAAAACAAGATGATTCAAAGCAACTTTGCTAAATAGCATTCATTTATACTGTTATCTAATTCTATTCAAACTATATTATCTTGAATTGTTCAGTTGGATATTTCCAACGGGGATGTAGTTTTGATTTTCTTTTCATCACTCAAAGCATAATCACAGTGAATTTGCCTTATCTTTCAATTTTCTTATCCTTCTCAGAATCAACCCTGACGCAGACACTGCAGTTGTTCGCATTGTAAAGGAAGCTGATGTTGCTATTTCACGCATCCTGAATACCCAGGGAGTCAATATTTATTCTAATGACACCAAAATTGTGTAAGCCCATATCTTAATTCTTTTATCATTAATGAGGAGGGAAGAGATTTTTGTTAATTCTGCCTTAATTTATGTCTGAAACTGAAATTTTAAATTTTTCTCAAATTCATGTTTTCACAACTCATAACTTCTTTGTTTGCTTGTTGTTTGTTTTTTCTTTTTTAAGATATATCTCAATAAATACTTCTGGGAGCTGCCTCTTTCTAAACAAACTTTGTTCTCTCTGTCAACTTCTGTTTTTTTTAACACCTGCTGAAATGAAAATGCAGGGAATTGATATAATGAGTAAAATGTATTCAAAAGATGCCTTTTTGATATATGAGTTTTAACCCTGCATTTATCGCAATGGGGGTCAATTTATGAAAATGTTATGAATATCAAACTTTTTTATTTTGACATTTACCAATATATTCCATTTGAATTTTTCAGCCCTGTCATCAACGATCTGGAGAGCATTGTACAGGGAGGTCTGTCTGATTATGAGCTCAACCTTACAGAAGATGTTCTCAGTAAAATCAATGAGGAAGGGGCCAAAAGAGTGTAAGACTTTATGATAATGTGGGAATAGGATTAACTGTTTCCACATGGTATAAATCACCACAATTTACCCACTTTCACAATATTAAATTTTCATTTTGCTCCATCTTCCCCCAGAACTTATCATTCGATAAAAATAATGAGTGAATGGGACCTCGATTTAAATCCATTTCTTGCATTGAAGTGAGGTCTTACTTTGAGCACTAATGCATTCTGAGGATTTGAGAAAGCAAAAAAGCGTAAAAGAATTAAAGCAATGGTAGATTTGTCATTAACATATCAGTTTTAAGGGGTATAAGCAATTGTTAAAGTTAAATAACATGTAACCTTAAAAGACCTTGAATTAGAACAGTACAATGTTTTATTCTCTACATAGAAAGCAGATTATCAACAGTTTTTGTCATCTTCAAAACCTTACTTTGGTGCTTTAAAAAATGATTTATTTGATTTTGCTCTTTACAGCCTTAGCAACAATCTGATCAACAATGTCCGCAACTTGTACTGCAAGCTTCTAGAAGATCAGTCAGACGCACGCAAGGGAAGATCTAGCTTGGCAGAAAAGCTGGAAAACTTTGCATTCGTATTGCTACAAAACACCTCATGTCCCCCTGATGTTGAGGAAGAACTGTAAGAAAATAATTACACATTGTCAATCCTGATCTATCATATTTGAGCACATGAATTGAGAAGAGCTTCCATTAAAATCATAAACTCTTTCTTTGATTCTGTTCTCATTGTATGCCCTGCTCAAATGTCCTTTTTTTGTTGTTTTTGTTGATTATTCAATGCTGTATTTTGCAATAGGTAATCATCTATGCACATAGACACTTAACTGAGTAATTGAGAGTGTAACATGTAGTAAAACAAGCTTGAATCAATTCTGTCATGTACGTCTATCTGTCATCTTTTTCAGCCAAAGCAAAGAATGCTCCAATGTGAAGATATCTGCTGGTAGGTGGTTGCCCCAGAAACTAGCAGGACATCAGTTCAATGCCCAGTAAGTGTCAACAATGATAACAAAAGATATCTTAAAGTTATAACTTTTTTTGTTGAAACAACATATTCAAGTGCGCTATTGACAAGGAACCTTCCCATTTGATCTATGACCGTGATAATTGAATTCCTCTCTATTTGATATGAACATAAAAGCTAGAAATATTTATCACTCATTTAGTTCGAACGAATCTCTATATTTACAGGGTATGAAAGCTAAAATGCTTCATTTTTTTTTTTTTTGAATATCACTAATAACGACTTATATAATGAATATGCTAAAATACTTCATTTTAAAAAAAAATATATCACTAATAAAGACTTATGATTTGTAATCCAGATTATTTGATGCTTTTGCCGACTTGCTCTTGATTGTTATTTGTGTTTTATAAGAGGTCCATCAAGTTGATCATGTGGCATCACTCTTTGAAAAAATATTGCTCTAATCATGATATAGGAAAGTATTGAATTTGGTGAGCAATTAGCATTGTTTTATTTATTCATATACATTGATGTATACCTTTCTACCATTTCATTGAAATATAAATCTGATAAAATCATGAAAGAACATAAACCTGTAACAATTCCCCTGAGTTAAAAAAAACTATGACTAAGGAAGCTTTAAGAAGTTTTTAATACAATTTTCCTTTGCAAGATTGCAGATAGATTTTCTTTCCTGTTAAGGGATCAGGACAATCAATTTGCTATCTTTGTACAACAGCACATTCCACGACTTATCATTTTCTTCCTCTTCTTATGCATTTAAAAAAGAAAAGAAACAAAACATTACCATTACATTTCTCAGATCCAAGGACAGCTTCACAACCCCGCAGACTTTACCAACATCTGATTCTAGTTCAGATGGGACAGATGATCAGGTATGAAAATATACAATCAATGCCTGCCCATTTGTTCTGCCTATGAATTGTGCTCAATCACCGACTTACTGATGCAACTGATGAATGCAGTAATAAAACGTCTTCCATTTGTGGATCTAACCTGCATAAAAGTGTGCCAAAGTTATTCTCTCGTCTGATCCCTTGAAACTTCTCAATCGTTTTCTGTTGTTGTAAACACAATAGTTTTGTCCATCCCATGCTGTAATATGGTACCAGATTAGTCATGCTTTAAGGGTGAGCAAGTTTCGTTTTCTTACCTCAAGTTTTCATATTTACACTCTTCTAAAATAATATTCTATTCACCCATGTCTATTCACCTCAGTCAGCATCAGATGGAGAGAGAAATCTATTGCACATCCAAAACAGTGAAATTCATTGACACTGATAACTGCATTCTACTAAGTGAAGCTACTAAAACTTAACAGGAGGTGTATTAACTATAACTAAAGACTTTATTACATCTGCAACACAACTACATGCAGTGCAGTGAGTTGTCTCCATCTATTACTTCCTTTTAATGTTTGATTTTGCCAGAATATCTCAAAGAGAATCTTTTGCAGGTTCCAAATTTCTTTTCTGCTTCTAAAAACCAAGACTTACAATGCAAGCAATAATTTTCCTCATTTTCTTCTTTTCTTTTCAGTGCCTGGATTTCAGTTTTATTGAGTACAACTCGCCAGTATGGTTTGAGCAAGGAGGTGTTGATATCATGAATGATAAGGTACTGCTAGTGTTTTTTTCCCTTGTGCTTTACATCATAGCTGCATCAAAATGATTCCAGTAGTAATATTATTTATCGGTATTATTTATTCAAGTTTGTCAGTATTTTTCTTTTTTTTTTTGTTGAAGAGAGTGGAGAAAAAAGTGGGTGATTTGAAGAATGGTCGTAGAATTGTTTGAAACTTATTGTAAGGCCAGAATCAAAATAAAGACTGTAATTTCCAACATTATCAAGTCATGGAGGAATTTAGCAAACTGTAAGAGCAATGTCATAAATGTCTTTAAATGTAACACTTGTAGCTTAAGTTGTTTTTTTTTCTTATCCTTCAAATGATAGCTCTTTTTATGGACGTGAAAGATGTGACTACAGTAGAGTGGAAAAATGAAAATAGTTCAGTCCTGTATCATTTACATTGTTTTCTTTTGTATGTCTAGATCATCAACTTTGGTCTAAGGAATAGAGAATCAGCTCGCACTAGCAACCCAGTCAAGTTTAGAATCTACACAGCAAGTGACAGGGTAGCAGCCAAAGGAGCAAAGTGAGTCTGTAGACAAGGAATTGCCTTCCTTGCCAAACTGTGAAGAGTGTCTGGTCAGAGGAACCCAAATAGCTGCTGGATCTAACACAGATCAAAGAGATAGAAATCAACCTTTGCCACTCTCAAACTTGACCCTGAAAGCATTTTTTGTCTGTGTCACACTTAACTAATCTGTCACTAATGATGAGCAAAAAGCGTCATGAAAAACCAGTATAATTCAATATGATTGTGAGCTAGTCCTCATATAATCTGTTGAAGGAAAAACAATAGCCATCATATCTTAGAAACAATAAAATCCCAACCAATTCCAAATATGAAAATAGTTGAATCTGTACCTGTACCTTTATGTAGCAGAAAGGGTAACCTGCTGTAATTCTCTATTCACTATCTCACAATTCAGGTTGGTGTAAAGAGTCCTTCCCGAATACATCCTATTTGGCCTGGAACAATGTAAATCAATCCTTAGACCATTAATTATCCTATAAACACAGCAGCTTTCATAGAGAATTATCATTGCATTTCTATCATATTTCATTGATTCAATGAGAGCTCAGATCTAACTCTGATAGTGCTCCATCAGCAATGGTGGCCTGGTCTTGGAAACTTGGATCAAAATTCTGTTGAGTTGCATATCTTTTTTTTTTTTTTCAATTTTGTTTCGTTTATGTTGATACTTATTTCAAGAAGAGGTGTCTTTATCAGATGTGTGTAGGAAATTGTATTTCAATGAATATCAGTGCCTCTTGAAAGTAATCATTATTTTCCATTATATTTGCAGATGTGCTTATTTTGATACTGGTTCCAAAAAGTGGGTTTCCTCAGATGTGTGTAAAGTAACCAACAATTTGAACAAGCAGTCAGACACGTTTGTGGATTGTGAGTGCAGCCACATGTCCAGCTATACAGTGGTGGATGCCCAGACAAGTGATGATGAAACGCTGATTGGATACGTGGCATGGTTCTATGCAGTAGTGTTTGTCTCTATGGTAAGTAGCCATATGCGTTCATGGTCTATTAGTACATTCTCTCTTAATTTTTTGGAGCAACATAAACAGAGAAAAGAGATTTTGATTCATCAGCACGATATAGAAAACCTCAAAACTTTGTCTGTGGAAAGAATCTTTTTTTTTTTTCTTCCTTTGTAAAGATCATCTCGAAGGTATGGTTTAATGTCTCCAGTGTTTTACATCATACCCTTTCATTCAAAGTCAGACTTCAGAATCTCTACTTCTTGAAATCTATGAAAAGCTTCAACTAGAGATTTAGCATAATGGAATAAAGTAGATACTAACTGGACAAAGGATTGAAGTCATAGTAAGGTTTGGAAAAGAAATCTTATTTGTGACTTAAGAACGAGACACATATAGGTACAAGTTTGCAAAGAGTGTTAATAATGAAAGGAAAATGAAAAAAATTCATCCCAAGAATTTAAATTTTGTCGAGAAATTCATGGACTTTGAGATAAAGGAATATGTCCTGGATCTCATACACAATTTAGTCATTACACTTTAATGTTTGTCAAATCGCATGAATGTTTTTTACCCTTTTTACCATATGGATTATATTTACTGTGATGCAAATAAGTGTTGGCAATTAAGAGAGACTTATTTTCTCTCACACAAAGATGTTTCAACAATCAGTCAATCATTAAAACTCATTGTTGTTGTACCTTTCTTTTAATTTATTTCTTTTAGTTAGAATTACAATTTCTTTTAAAATGTATGTTATCAATGCCATGAGGATATATGTTGATCTTAAAAATCAATTATATGAATGATACTGTAAAACTTGTTGTCCATGTTTATGAATTGCGTCTAGGTTAACTCATCTTCAGCTTTCTCATTTGAACTAAGCATCAGGTTTTGTAGGGTTTTTTTCCAGCATGTCAGAAATACTTTGAAGAAAGTTATACCCATGTATAACATAAAAGACTGTTGCATGATATCTAAGACAGGAAATCTATTGTCTAGAGGCTTTTAAAGAAGGGATAAATTGAATATAACATATTTCACTTCTAATGACTGTAGAGAATACAAGGAATTTTTACCCTTATGTAAACAAATGTTCACTAATAGACATGTCTTATGGAGCATGAAATAGAATATTGTCATTTCTTTGATTTTAACAAAGCAAACCAGATATGAAATATATCACCATTTAAGCCTGCTTATGATCAATGTTGTTATCATGAATTCTGCCTTATGAAAGTTTGATTATAGCCCCCCTGGTATGTGGAGCACTTTTATGATCTTTAGCATCATTTTTTTTATTTTGGTATTTGTAAAAACCATCTCAAATCTTTCACTTTGCTTGCTCAGAAATTTTGCGAGATTTTAATTTTGCTCTGGCTGTTCATCTTGATGTTGGCTTTCACCTCAACATGGCAACAATTAGATAGAAGGTAATATATCACAATGTATTTTTCTTTGATTTACAACATACACATTCTTATGTAGCATCATCTTATGTTCCTTTATATGTAAAATCAATACCTTAAACTATGCTTACATTTTATCTGAATTTTCATCCTTAACACTGTCATAATTGATTAACTTTGACAAATTATGATGATTCAAATATTTATAAGCTCTCATTCATTAAGCCAAAGTATAAGAATAAAGACCAATTCAGATTCATGGAAGTGATATATTGCCTTTGACTTACCTTTCTTGTATTTTTTCAGGCATTCTTCTACACCCGTTTGTGCAAAGATAACAATAAAGTGGGGCATGCAGACGTATAACACCAACAAATTGAATCTGAACCATGGCTGGGGACAAAAACAAAGGAAGCAAGCCCTAAAGAAACACTTTCTGGCTCTCATGTTCTTCCAATTTATATCCCACACAATCATTGATGTGTTGCTTCATGGAATGACAGCAGTATTAAGTAACTGACAAGTCATATTACAAATCAATATGTGACTGACCTTGATTATGCTATAGAAAGCTGTAATATTCTCTAAATAATCAACTATCCTTAAATGCAACATAGAATTGAATGGGCAGAGGATAATATGTGTTTAAGGATTGGAGAAATGAATAGTTGCAAGTCTTTTCATGTAAGCTGTTACAAACAAGAAAAGACAGAAAGTGTACCTTCCAATATAGCTAATCAAAATTATTGTATTTTTCATTCAGATCCAGAATTTTTCTGAGGAGAAATTGTTAAAATTCATGTATTAATTGAAGAGAATCAAAGCTACTTAAGATGGTGGAAGCAATGAGCTGCCAAGAACTCAAACTGCTTTCACTTTAGTGGAAAGGAATTACACTGAAAATCAGATACCTCTGGAGGAGAATCCCCTATTTTAGATTATCGGGAAGCAATGAGAAACGGAATACTTAAACTGCTTTAATTCATGTTATGATTGAGAAGAAAAAATGAGATAGTGGAGTTAGAATGGAGTCATTAATCATTGCATAACTAGAGGTTTTGATTCTGCAGCCACATGTATATATGTACATTTGAGGTATTCTCGTACCATAAAGAGAATCTTATGTATTATTATGTTTTCTGTACAACTGTTGGCCATGAATCCAATTGCTAATGCATCGCTCTGTTTGTATCATTCCATTTGTGCCTTCATCCTAATTTATCAACGTAAGTGAAAAATCTGAGATACCAATACTAATCGTCTTTGAATCATGCTTTCTACTGGAATGACAAGCTTACTGTAGGAGTCATTTTGGGGCTTATGACACACTGCTCAAGTTTTTGTCTGATTTTTATGCAGAGTATAATGGAATTTGTTGGCCAGTTAGCTTCTAGAAAGGATTCTTGTCTCCTCAGATTACTGCCCATCTATTTGGTGGCCCACATTTTCCCCTGGGTTTGTGAGAAGTTTGCAGTACGAGAAGCCATTATTAGGGACTAACAATCAGACTGATTGCAGGATTTTGTAATAGTAATAGTCTACTATTGAGCTGTGGGCAAAGCTAATTAAAGGAACAGTTTACAAATCTTCATGTGGAGGGCTACCCATATAGTGTATTTTGAATTGGTGTCCTACAATGGTAGTTATTCTGAATTTAGGGTTCAGGTTTTTATAGGGGGAGACGTCTTTTGTTACTAAATAAGGGAGAAAAGTTTGGACATATCCAATGGTGAACACTTCTCTCTGTATAATTGTTCATGTTTACCAAGAAAACTAGAGAGAAGTTGGTCACCCCTTTTAATTTGCATAAAGTCAGAATAAAGTCTATTAGTTTAAAATGGTAGGGGACACAGTGGCTCAGTGGTCATGGCTCTGGCGCTGAAAATGAAGTGACGCTGATGCAAGTCCGACTTGGGACGAACACCACAAAGTGATTTTTATAGCTAAAACCCCAAGAAAAACCCTGTATGCCACTCCCCTGATCCCTACAACATCGGTAGGTGGGATCTAGAGCCTAGT
>JAUEKY010308358.1:0-12987 GCA_031833965.1 Scyllaea pelagica | reverse complement strand
CGATATATTGAGGAGGGGGGGGGGCATAAAAGAGGGGACAAAAATATCAAAGGGGTTTAGAAAACTGAAAAAGGAATTAATAATATATTATCCCTCCAAAAAAATCGTTATAAAAAAAACAATGCAAAGAAAAAAAACGCACAGTTTCAATTTATTTAGTGGATGACTTTGATCTGTACTTGACTTATCATTATCCAGTGTACTCTTAGTTAATCAATTACTTAGTTTCACATTTAACATTTTTGATTTAAATCAAATACCCTCTTAGCTACAGCAAAACAAAGGGGTGAATGTGGCCGAGATGAAATGAAGGGAGTGTTAAAAGAAAGGGAATTAACAATTCAAACTTAAAGAAGGATGGATTATCAAGGGGGATAACGGATAGACAAAATGTATATTGAATAAAAAATAAACCTGGCTATTATTCAATAGTCAATAGCCCATGCAGACCACATTATAGACTAGATAAGAAAACAAACTCTACTCTTTTGAAGTTCCTCGGAAGACCTAGACTAGACTAAAAGAAAAAAAAGTCTGACTACTGTCACTTATGCTATGAAACCATATTCCAGTACAGATACAACTTTTTTTCGGTCCTAAATTTCAACTAGAGAATGATAATATTAAAATAAAACTGAGAAACTTAAAATCTAAAAAAAATCCCTAAAAAGTCCAACTAGAAATTAAATATAGTTACTAAATCATCAAGAGAAGAAGATGCTACAACAAATGGGAACCCCAATGAGAAGTGAGTATGAGGTGATATAGATACAAAACTCAAAAAACGAGGTGGATTGCAATATTAGTCACCGCAATACAGGGACAAACTTCGGAACTGCAGGACAAGAAAAATGGGGATGGCGGTGGTTGTAGTGGTTGTGGTGGTTGTGTATAAATGGGTAAGGGGCATTGTTGATGACTGCCATTGGAGGTGGGATGGTGGTGGTGGTGGTGGTGGTGGTGGTAATGGCCACTTACGCTGAATGAGTTGGATTTCTGTGTTGTTGTTTATTTTAAGTGGATATGCTCCTTTTCTTTCAACCAACATTTGTCTCACCTACTCTCTGTTTCTTCTGGAATATTGTTTTCTTATTTATGAATACTTTTTTAGTTTGTGTTGTTGAGTTTATTGATGAATGCATGTCCTCTACTTAAACCCACGATATTACTACTCTCATTATGTACTTCATTGTTCTTGTGAACGCTTGTTTTTCAATGCTCTTTATAATCCCTTCTATTCCATTTTTTTTCTCAGGTCTATGCCAGTTTATTGTTTCCTTCCCAATGAAGGTCTTTCTTTTCTTCCTTTCTCACCATCCTTCTATCCTTAGAATTGTGTTGTGTATTTCGTTTCATCCCTCTCTATTCAAACCAAATTACTTTTATTGCAGAGATGGCAGCATTGTGACTGTGTGAGAGCCAGTGGTAAAGAGGAACACTATCTGTGTGATAGATGCGAACCCAGATACTATGATCCAGTGAGAACTGTCTTCTTTTATTTTCTTAATGATTTTGATTTTCTTTTTGCTTTCATTTCTCAGTTTGCACTTATCAACAATGCTTTAAGGTCTGATTCTTTAAAAAAAAAAGTATCGGATATTTATGATAAAATTTTGCATTTCAGTGGAAGTGCATGGAGTTAGTTTTAGATGTGTATTTCTGTTGAATTACCCTTTATGAGTAAACAAAAGTTTTTCCTGAAAGTGATTACCCGGCATATTTCATTTGGGCTGCGTTCTTTTCTTTTTTATTCTTCCTTGTATGGCTACCCTTATGTATTGAATTTTGCCACTATGAAATCCAATCTTTAATGGAAAAAATTTATTTTAAAAATGTTTTTTTGGTGACAAAATGAATGGATTTGGAAACAGGGTTTGTCATTTTCTGCATTTTTTTTCACCTTTGTGTGACCAGGAAATACTTCTAGCCCCTCCACTGCCAGACTCTCTGCCAGACTGCACCCATTTCATGACTCTGGTGAAAGACGATATGCAGTACGCTGTGGGAGATTGTGTCTACGTGATGCGGGACTGCAAGAGGTCTGCCACCGGCACGCCGCTGCGGTCTTCCCACAGGCTGATTGCCTCCTCCAACCCGGACAGCCTGGACATATTCAGGATTGATCAACTGTGGAAAGATCCAAAGTAAAACTTCACACAGACAGCCACCCAGGCTTCTTACTGTTTCTCTTTTATTCTGGCAGCTTTTGCCAGTTCACCCACAAGTTGTTCTCCATTTTAACCAATCTAGGAAGTTTTTGTGACGGCATTTTCATTTTCAAATTCTTTCTTTCCTATTTGTGTGTATATTTGTTTTTTATCAATAAATCACACTTCTGGCAGAGGGGAAAAAGACTAGTATCAATTTTGAAATGGACACAAATACCACCTGGCTAATATTCCATACAGTAGAATTTTTATTTTATTTTGAAATATGCTTTTTGACTTTTCCATACTTTTCTTCTCCTTCTTTTTTTTTAATCTGTGGACATTAACTTGTAAGAAGCAGCACAATTTATTTTCCCCCAAACTCTATTTTCTTTTGAACCCTATTTCTGTTCTTCCCTGTTTTTCAGAGGGGAAAGATTTGCAAGTGGGACTCCTTATTTACGGCCTCAAGAAACATTTCATGAGCCAACCAGAAAGTTTTTACATAATGAGGTGAGACATATTTTTGCTCTTCCTTGTACTACAATTGATTTTTATCCTTTAAGTTGTCTAAGTCAACTGAAGGATATTAGTTTTGCTAGCTATACAAAGTGAACCAGAAATTACAGAGTTTGAGTGTGATAATTCTGTTTCCTCTCAAAAGTGAGAAGGTGTGGGATGGATAGTTCATATGGAGTTACAGTGTTTTACTATTTAAGATTTTTCGTAACAGAATTATCAAGTTGGGTTGTGATAAACTATTTTAGATTTGAGTTACAGAATAATCAAGTTGTATTGTATTTTAATATTTTAGTTTGACATTTGTTTAGAGGAAGATGAGATGCATGAAATGTTGTGGGCCTGTCTGTATTCATGGCTTATATTTATCAAGGGGTGAATTTATTGTTTTCAGCTGTTCCGTACTCCTAACTATGAAATCATCCCCCTGGATCTGGTGATGGGCAAGTGTGTGGTGATGGACCCTACCACCTACTGTAAGGGCCGACCCAAAGGTATCAAGGAACAGGATGTGTATGTTTGTGAATATCGTGTGGACAAGACAGCTCATCTCTTTCACAAGATCAAAGAAATATGGTAAGCTTGATTGTTTACCAACTTCACTTCAATATCTTAGTGTATTGATTTTGTAATGATTGTTATTGTTACACTGGTGCTACTTATTTCTTTTTGTTTTCTCTTGAAATTCCATGTAAGAAAAGTTAGGAGCTGTGCAAAAGCTTGGAATTAAAATTTTTAACCCTCAGTTTTGGCTTTGAACCTGCAAAATGTGGGACTTTTTTTTTTTGTAACCCATAGATTAGTATTGAAAGAGTTCTGAAGTAGCTTAGTTTGTTTGCTACTTCAGAACTCTTTCAATACTAATCTAATAATCCACTGGTCAATGTTACAACTTAGTTACAAGAATTAATTAAATTATCAGCTTAAATACTCTCCCTGCTGTTGGTTTGTAGAGAGAATTTTCCTTACTTGTCATGACCATGTTTTTATAAAGGAAAACAAAATAAAAGTGTTGGCAATGCACAAAAAAAAAAAAAAAAAAACAAAAAAAAAAAAAAAAAAAAAAAATTGTGAATATTATTCCAAAATTTATTTAGGTAATTTGGATGAAAAAGATTGAAAATGAATCAACATATTATACTGTTTTTGTCAAGGGAATCTCGTATTATTATAATTTTTTGTTTGTTGGCTTCTCAGCACTAGCACTAAAAGATCCAGTGCTTTAGACCCCACTAAATTAGAATTGGTTCTGAATATTCATTTCTTAGAGGGCTTTACTATTTAAGGTTTTTAGAAATGAAAATTCTGTCAAATTTCCAAAAAGTTTGAGGCCTGAATTGTGTAACCTTTGATGCTAGATGGAAAATAGAATCAAAATGTGTGTTTTGCATAAAGTGATGTCAACTGAAGGTTGAGATGAAATCACTTGTGTGATGATTATCTAGAATAATACCCTATGTTGATGATTGAGGTTAACGGAGACCTTTGCTGAACTTGGAAGATTTAGTTATTCTTTTCTCTGCCAAGTTTTCAATGCCATATTATTTGTCATGGCTTAAGTGTTGTTGGTTTACCTGTTAGATTTTTTCTTGGTGTTTACAAAATGAGAAAAGATGACTCTACTCTGGATTATTTGCTACTTCTTCCTCTTTCTCTGTTTCAGGTACCCTATAAATACCAGCCGTTTTTGTTTTGACTGGTTTGAAACCAAGTTGTCGTTGAAAAGAACTTTTGCTGTGAGTATGATGCTTCTCTGTCTTTCTCTTTGTTTCTCTATCATTCCCTCCCTCCTCTCTTTCTCTTTGTTTCTCTATCATTCACCCCTCCTCTCTTTCTCTCTACCCTCTACGTCTACCCCTTCCTCCCAAGGTTTACGGTTATAGAGTACGCTAAACATATGCATGTTTCAAAGTTTCTTTGATGAAAAGATCCTTTTCTTCTTTTTCTATCTTTTTGCCCACCGACTTTCAGAAAATAAGTAGGTTTGATAAATTCAAGTAATAGATAAGCTGTTACCAATAGATCCAAATGATTGTTTAATATTTCACTTGATACATGCCTTATTGATTATTTATACATATTTCCCTTATGAAGAAAAGAGACTAATGGTTTACCGTTTTTTATCCCCCCCCCCCCCCCCCCAGCCTCATGAAATTCCTGATGAATACAGAAGGAAAGCAGAGCGCAACTCGAATTCGTCGCACTCAGGGAAAACTATTGGAAAAGAGGAAGTTACGGACAAGAAGCCTTCTGCCAAGAAAACAGTCAAGCACCCCCACAGCATGCATGACAAAGTGAAAATGGATGAGAGTTTGAAACATGACATCAAGTTGAAGGCAGAAGTCAAAGTGAATGTAAAAAAAGGATCTGATGTGAAGAAAGAGGTGAAAGTTGAGGCAGAGGCTGTCAAACCCAACATTGCCAAATTGATGGAAGTGAAGGTAATAGTTGGCCAAGGATGTGTTAAATATTAAATTCCATTGACATTGGTTAGAGATTTTCATGTTGAATGTAGAGGAAAACAAGTGGAATAACTTTGTTTCAGTTATCCCACTAAATATGACGTAATTATGATTCTTATTCATTATATGAATATTTTGAAATGTTGCATTTTAATCTCTTGCATCAGGACAACCAGTAATCTCGCTAGATTTCTTAGTAGGGGATGAATTCACGATGTTTGAAATAATTTCTCTTTGTTCAGATTAACAGATATTAAACATTGCTTGTGACTTTTAATATTTTTTTCAGCGTCAGGAAAAGCGAGCCCGTTTAGACCGATTTTGCATCAAGCTCTTGAATAACATCCCTGGGAAACAGAAGATTGACCTCAGTTACCTGTTGGATGGAGGAAGACGTGTGCGCAAAAAGTTGATCAAGTGATTGTCACCCGGTGTGGATCTTGCCACACCCAGGTGGCATCTTGTTTACCCAAAGTGTTCATTTGTTGAATTGATATGAAGCTATGGTTACATGTTTCAACAATGGGAATTATTCATTATTTTTCTCTTTATTATAATTACTTTTATGAAATTAGAAGTGCACATTAATTTCATTTAAGGAAGGCAAGCAGTTGGAAATCAAGACCAGGGTGAATCATATGAAATATTGCGCAATCATAGTATGTGGGTTGCAATGAAGATATGTCAGGTTTTTACACCCACATCTTTGAGATTTTGATATGGAAGATTAACCTTCCATACAATCAGACATTGCCATACAGACCTTTGCTCAGACAGATACTCCAGTCTTAATGGTGGAGGTTGACAATTGTAGTTGAAGTGAGGATGGGGATGGGATCACTTTGTCCCAACAGCTTTCACTGCCTTACCTATTTATGAACAGAATTTTTGTAGGTAACCAGGTATATATGTATAATTTGTCTAGGAAAGAGGAAGGAGTGTGGGTAATGGTCTATCTTTAAACAGATATTTTTCACTTAAATTACTAAGTTGTTACTATTTTGGCTTTTAGTGCGAGATGCCTTGGGTTCAATTCCCACTGTACTGAGCCTGAGGATGAGTCCATGAGAGACTCTCTATTACATTATTTCCTCCGATGACCCATTTGAAAACTGTTATCAGCTCACATCTGGGAATCAATCTGTGATAGACCAGTGACTTGTGTACTTTCATAGAAGCTGGAGTTGGTTCAGCACTATGGCTTATAACAGACTTAGGACTTCTAATAGTATGGTAGGTGGGATGCTATTGCCTCACTGACTATAGCATAAAACTTTTGACACCTGTCTTGACATAAGGAGGTTTTAGAGGAACAAAGATGAGCTAGTGCTTGTTTTTTCTCACACAGCAAAAATCTTATCCCCCTTAGTTGTTTTAGAATCCAAATTCTACTCATGATCATTTTAAGTAAAGCTCATTCACTGCCTTATAGTTTTAAATCAGCTTCTACCACAAAGTAAAGGAGTCCATGTTTTAAGCTCCATTTTTGTTTGTTTAGTTTTTGTGCACAAGCAACCTCTCCAATCCAGCACATTCTATTGTTGTAATAATTTTCAATATCATCATTATTTTTCTCTTGACAGTCCCAATATTGTTCTGTTATTTGCCCCTTCTTTTTGCACACAAATTCAACATCAGTATTGACAAGGGCGAAAGTTGTGGTAACTATGTGCCGAAAGCAGCCAGATCATGAACATGAAAGAGGTATATTTTAAGGAAGCACTAAATATAATTCTTTTCCGTAACCTCAGATTTTTATATTTGATTTATTATACTTGGAGTGAGAGGATTTGAAAGGGAGAATCATAGAATAATAGCATTGAAACACTTTGTGAAATTCTTATTTTGTATGTGTCCTGGTCTTGTGGATCTGGTCAGTCTTGTTCCATTTTGTCTTGGAAATATGAATTGATATTGATTTTTAATACAGGGTGTTGCCTGACATTTTTGCAGTATTGAATATGTGTATTATGTTGAAAAGATCCATTTTGTAACAAAAAGATAGATTTTTTGCACAAAAAATACAGTGCAATTTTCTTCGTTTGGTTTTTTTTTTTTTTTGCTGCTGAATAGGAATGGATAGGGGCAGTAAAGGATTTGATGTCACCATGGCTTTGTGGTCTTATGCATGGCTATGTCATGTCATACCTGTATAGGTGGTGTTTTACATAGCTAGGTAATGTCGCATGGCTATATGGTGTTATTACGTGGCTATGTGATGTCCCACATGGCTATATGGTGTCATACATGGCAAGGTGATGTCATGCATGGCTTTGTGGTGTTCTACATGGCTATATATGGTGTTATATGTGGCTAGGTGATGTCGCACATAGCTATGTGGTGTTCTATATGACTTTGTAATGTCCTACATGGGTTTGTGATGTCCTACATGGCTAGGTGATGTTTGTTATACATGGACCATGGAAAAGTGAAGTGATACATGGGTATGTGATGATGTACATGCCTATGTAAGGTCATGCATGCCCATGAATGAAATGGTTTCTTGGTTTTTCGATTGGTTTCATGTGGACTTTGATAGGGGTACATTATTTAAGCAACGAGCAATCACAAAAAACAAGTTTACCACTGTGTTAAACATTGTTGATTTTGAAGATACTATGAATGATGAGATTATAAGCTAAATGAACAAAGAGGTCTTGAATTGTAAAAAGTGAATTATAGAAAAGTACAACCAATTGAAAATAAGATTTGAATGAATCATCATTGTCACCATTTTGTTTTAAACCTGTGGAACTGAGCTGTTGTACATTTCATTCCTTGAGGTTGTTTTTTCTGATTTTTGTTCCGAGATCAGAATTTATTGAAGATATCATGGGAGGGAAGTGTTCACAAACAATTAAGTCAGAATGGCTTCTGTGTTTTATCCACAAACTGCTGCAGCGCTGAGTTTTATAATGGCTTGGAGGTATCAACAACCTTTTACTTTTATAACCATTGAACGATTGACTTCTTTCTAACAGTTTGATTGTAAATGGATATCTTCTTGTGTCCGTTTTTTTCACCGTCTTATGAACTTATTGTGATCAGTTTTAATCTTCAATGACCTATTGGTTATAGTGATTCTAATAACTGCCTTCTTTCAAAATAATTTATTTGATTTTTTACCTTTTTAAGGTTGTGAAAAAATTCCTTAAGTTAATCTGTCCCCTTTTGACCCAACACATATATTCCAACTTCAGTCATTATTTATTTCCTTTTAGTCTTTACTTGTAAAGTATCTTAATTTTTTACTAAGAATGAAAAGGGAATAAATTGCCATCATTCATGACAAGATCGTTTGATCTTGACAAAAGAAAAACACAACTCTTTTAGTCCCATCTCATTCATCTTTTATTATCAGGTGCCATAATGCATACTAACTTGCTCTTTTCAATTTTTAGTAGTAAATAGACTTGATACATGAAATTGTGTAACAAATGATTTGAGATTAGATGTAATTTTTAACAACTTTTGTAACTCTTTCATTTCTCCGATATACAGTTTCACCGTTAAGTCAGTATAAATGCTTTGGAGTGCCATACTACATCAGATGCTATTGTCATTATATCGAACTGTAAGCATCTTTTTTTTCCTCCTGCCCTATTCCCCCATTTCTTATTTATCACTCTTTCTCTCTCCACATTTAGTACCTTTTCAGGATCTATCATTTTCTACATTTTGCATAAGAAATTTCCTGATGATGAAGAGTGCATTTAGAAGCCAGCCCCCCAACTTTCGTATTGTATGCCATGAAAGTAATAAAAGTACGCAACATTTTCATTGCTGAAAGGTTATTCCACACTTAATCTCTTATTGTCATCTTTGTAACGCTATCACTTTACATATAATGGTTTTTACTGATCCAAATCAGGTTATAATTGGTAACATAGTACAGTGACCTGTTTCCTTACAAAAAAGCGTTGCTCTCTCTCACGAAATTTGCTGTCATTTTTGTTCCTTGTTGTTGGTATCTGATTTGGATATAACCTTCTATGTATATACTTGGCTTCTCTTTCCAAATTGAATTAATCCATTTCGATCCTTTGCAAAAGTTTGGGACTCTCTCTGTCTGTCGGTCTGTCTGTCTGTCTCCCCTTCTCTCTCTCTCTCTCTCTCTCTCTCTCTCTCTTTCTCTCTCTCTCTCTCTCTCTCTCTCTCTCTCTCTCTCTCTCTCCCTCTCTCTGATTGTTTCCTATTCTGTTGACACCTTGTTTGTTACTCACCCAGCTGTTGGGCTACGTGACTTGTGATGAATTGTGGTGGTATTCAACTCTATGCAAGCCCTGGAAGTTGTTGTGAATGGTCTTAGCTCATTCAGTCTCTTCTATGTTATTGTCTTTCCCCATATTTTCATTGTAGTTCTTCCTCTGTAAAAGTAAAGTCTTGAAGGCTCTCCCTTGGCCCCTTTAAAACCTTTGTAAAGGGTTTGACAAACCAGGCTGCCCTGGCATTGTGCTTCCTGGACACCTGTACATAAGTGCTGACGTTTGGATTAGGTCCTGGTCTTCATGTCATCTGAATTATATGATGAGACAGAGGGTAGCTTGGCAGCTTGCCCTAATCCTCAAGAGAGGATAGAGCTGTCACTGATGTGCTTAAAGGGATTACAAACTTGGTTTTGATCTATGGAATGAGAATCTGCCTGATGCATGCAGAAATTAAGATGGTGAAGAAGAAGAGATGGCAATCCGAGGACTGTATTTTTTTTTAAATTCTTGTTTTTGTTTTTTTCTATTAAGCTACCAAAGAATGATATCAATATCTAAAGTCAAAGTCCTTGCTTCTTTCAAGTTTTGGAGACTTGATCTTTAAAAAAAGAAGCCTCACCAAAATATGGTAGGAATTATGAAGTGATGCGTGACTGATGAGGTAATAAAGATGGATGAGAATTTTATGTAGGAGTAGAATTTGTGAGTACCACCATAGTCTTGAAGATAAGCACGACACTTAATGAAACTGATAAAGATAATGACTTTGATTTAATTTTTCACGACGCTTAATGAAACTGATAAAGATAATGACTTTGATTTAATTTTTCACAACGCTTAACGAAACTGATAAAGATAATGACTTTGATTTGATTTTTCATGCGCTTTCATTCAGACAGCTGGAACTGGGAGACCAAAGATTGCCTGTTGATCCAACCCTCCATCTGACTTAACCACAGAAAATAGGTCATTTGATTTCATTATTGTTTTATCTTTAGATAATTTGTTTTCTTCAAAAGGGGACACATACATATTTCTACTTACAATTGCATTTTTAAAAAATGCAGGGTTGTTTTTTTCTCTCCCTTGAAATACTTGTCACTCATCCTTCTTTTGTTTGCCGCCCCAGAATTTTATCTGTTGTCACCTTCTTTGTTTTAACTTCCCTTACTACAGTGTTTTCTTGCTTTCTGAAATTGATCTAATGAATTTTGAATTTTACATCTATAAAAATGTTTTCTTAGGGCACTACTATCTTGACCTACAAATGTAAATATAACTCATTTCTCCATTGAGTAAATTTTTCCATTGCCATTTGATGTTCTGTACATAGCTCTTTGTGCGTAAACCCTTGTCTTGAATTTCCTTTCTCTTCATTGATTATATGGTTCATATGTATACACAACCATCTCTATATGTTATGTTGATAAACATATTTGTGCATATTTCTAATTGTGTTTTAATCCATCATTGGTTCGATACAATATTCATGTTTAGATTTACTCCATCACTTCCTTCCCAATCCTACTCTCCGTAGAGAGAGGGGAAAAAAAAAACCAGGAACAATTTTAAAAAAGAAAGTGGCATTATTTCGTGATTGATTGTAGAATCAATTCAGCTGTGTTTTTCCTTAGAGAGTTTGATGACAGAAAAATTGTTTGTTAAATGTACATTATATACTATACACTCAACCATATGTTCAAAGGTCATTTCTATAGTCCCCGTGTTGAAGCCAAGGTTTGTTTTGAGCCTCTTGATTATTTGTGTAAGTAGTTTTGTAACATATAACAAGTATATATGATGTAAGTAACCTTAAGAACCACTGTAGCAACAATCATGACGCAAGTAGGTTGTGTTTGTGAGTGTGAGGGTGTATTTGTGTTTATGTGTGCGTGTGTGTGTGTGTGTGTGTGTGTATGTGTGTAAATATATTTTTTTTCAATTAAAAAAAATTAATGCTTCATGGCTTCTCCCAACTTAATTACATTTTGTTATGTATATTATGTCTCTGCTTATTTTTCAAAAGTTGTGTTAATTTGAAATTTTTAGAACCCAGATCCAGTCTTGTATGTATTTGTGATAAAGTTTTTACAATTGCAGGACCTAGTTTTGGCAAGGGTAATGTCAATGTTAAGAAATGTAGTCAGATTTGTCTTGCGTGAGAATAAGTGTTGTTTGGTGAGAGCTGCTTGGATTGATGATAGTCTTTATGTGGAATATACACCCTGCATGTCATAGCAATAATTCACAGGCCCAGGCTGCATTCCCACTTCAATTTTTTTTTATACTTTGCACGACCATGCGAAGCGAGTGTTAGGTCCATCCTGTTTGGAGCTGGTCGGTGAGCTGTGATTTGATGATTGTCCTGGATGGGGATCCAACCACACAGCAACACTGATCCATGTTGGCCATGTTTTTGGCTCTTCGATTATTTATTTATTTATTTTTTTTTTGGCCTTTTTCTATCTGTTAAGAATCTAATTTCATTATCCACTACCCTTCCTTTACAGTGTAGGGCTAAAGCTTCTTGAGACGGAATTTCTCTGAATCATGCCATTAAGCCAAACAGGTGATCAGCCCACTGTGACCTTTTGGTAGTAGTGGCAGGATTTCAATTTTGCCCAGACAGCAGCCTTCTTGCAGCCTACTGTTTTTAATTTTCAACCGCCAAAGGTTCTTTAACATGTGCAAAGGGCGTACCTAGTTTATCGTCCCTCTATGATAGGACTAGGATTTTGATCCGACTTATAGATGTTGCAGGGTTCAGGGGAGTGGTATAATGGGTTTTCTAGGGTTTTAAGTGGTGTACCCAAATGGACTAGAACCTTCATCATTTGGCTTCAGAGCCAGAGCCCTGACCCTTGAGCCACTGAGATTCCTCCCCCCCCCTTCCCCCAAAGCTCCTAAGAACTAATATTGTAACATCTTCTTTGCATGGCCACGCTAGGTGAAAACTTTGTCGAAATGCAGCTGTAATCAAACATTTATTCTTTTTGTCCAGGCAATGTATTGCTTTAATTCAGTAGTTTGGGTGTGTGTGTGTGTGATTGTGTGTGTGTGTTTGTAACTGTGTATGATAGGTATGTTGTGTGTATTTTGTGTGTTTTGTGTGTTTTGTGTGTGTGTGTGTGTATGTGTGTGTGTGCACAAGCACATTGGAATTTTCTTATGGCTCTATTGTCACATTAGACTTTCTTTATGGCTCTGTTGTGTAGGCAAGAGGCACTTAGATGGAAACCTTAGAATTACCAAGTGTCTTTTGACCTATTTAGTTTGAAAGGTCATAAAGGCACTCAACTTTCTTGCAGGTTGTGTTTATCTCTTTATTCTTAAGGCAAGATATATTCAACTTTGTTCAGCCTCAAGCTTTTCAAGTCAAGTACATATGAACATCAATCCATTCTACCTTTGGGTTATTTATATTTATGCTTAAACAAAATATTCAAACCACTGCCTGTAGAAATAGATGCCTCTTCTATTCAGAAATGAAATGGGATCTCCACATTTTACATTGTGACTCAAATTTAAAGAATATAGAATACCTATATGAAATCTGTTTTCAGTGGGGTATAAGGAAATGTATGGTGAGAAGAATATCCCTCATTAGATCAGGTTAGGGTTCCTGATATTCTTATGGAAAGCTCTGATTCA
>JAUEKY010308247.1:0-12988 GCA_031833965.1 Scyllaea pelagica | reverse complement strand
CTTGACTCAGAGCTTTTCCTGACTTTTGCTTGATATCAGATTGTGCTTATACTTCTGACACATTCTGGTATCAAACATTATGTTGGGTCTCTACACTGCTTTTGAGCGGTACTAAAGGGATCTGATAACAAACAAAACAAACAATGCATGTTCCTTGTCTTCATACTCTTTACTTGTTATGACATTATTCTATCCTATGCATACTATATCACTTGATCTATTAATACATAAATACAACGAGTTCCCATTGCTACACTTCTTGACAATCAAAATGCAATGCCGTGATAAAAATTATTCTCTAGGTGAAACAATGTTGCAATCTCTACATATTTCATTCCCATGCCCCTATAAATACAGAAATGAAAAGGAGAATACTGAATTACTAAGAGTTACCTAGAGTAAACAGCCATGACAAACATGATGAACAGTCCAGCATAGGAAGCAATGTAGTCAAATTCAGGAAAGGAGGGATCAGGTTGACAGTGGGCGGTTACATTGTATTTTTGAGTGATGGCTTCTCCAAGGACAGGTTTTGTTGTTGAAACATTGGCCAGATAATCCTGAACAATACCGCCAGAATGCGCCAAAGGCTTGAGTGTATCAAAAATGCTGTCAACTGCTCATTAGGAGTAGGAGAAAAATAAGAAGAAAAAATGGTTGACTAATCCTGGGCCCTAAAAGGACTTCCCAAAATTTCCCATGATCCTACCGGGCAAGCAACTCAAATTCAGAAGTACCAATACTCTGATCATCCTGAACACTGTACATTCACCTAACAGATAGTGTGTGGCTTGTATCTGTATATTGTGTTTGGTGTTCTTGTTACTGTGGAAATGGAGATGAACTTACAACGTTGTGAGGACAATAGACACATGCTTTATAAATCCTTCCCTTTATCAGTTCATAGTGCCTGTTTCAACACTTTATAGGCCATATCATAGGTGGTCTGGATAGGTTAAAGTACTGCATACAATTATAAAGGGAAGACACATTCCATTACCTCTATCATAATGTTCCCATATTGTTAAACAACAGAGGGCACACAGCTGAATTTTGCAGTTTTGCTTCCAGGTATGATGATGTCAAGGTCTGAACTCATGGCCAACCAGTTGCAAAGCCAATGCTTTACCACTGAGCCAGCTATGGTGAGTCCTCTCTTTACCTTTAATTTGTCCATTTGATATTAAAAAAGAATTGATTTCATGAGACACCCTACCAAAACATGTAAATGCTAACCCTGGATTTGTTGATGATATTTCTAGATACTTCCGACATTTTAGTGATAATAATTATAATAATAATACTGATGATAATTATGATGAAAAATGGTACATATTAATAGATATAGACACATTCAGTTCATTTATTATATTGGAGTGTGTGTGTCTGTGTGTGTGTGTGTGTGTGTTGTATCAAGGGAATGTGATTGTAAAGAATTTAGATTTTAACCTTTTCCTCAAGGTGGATATTTTAGAGCTTTGTCTTGTGCAAGCTGATAGGAAGAATAAAAAGGATAAAATGTTAAATAATGAAAAACTGCAATGACAGTGGGGCCCCCACTCTTCATACACACTATGGCAGGAATCTTTGCAAGTTTCTCAATTAGTTCTCTCACACCAACAATGATGACAGTAGTGAAGAGGCATCACTCAAAATTGACATTGCTCAGAAAATTGATGGGCCTAAAACTTCTTATCTATCATGATAACTTACTAACCTCTTAGAGAGGAAGATAACATTAATATATGATTTTTATATACCCACCTTTCCCATAAGGCTCACTAGAGAGTGCTGACCATGTTAGATAGACCACGTAGACACAGATCACAGAGGCTTGGAGCAGACCAGCATTAGGGTTGCCTGGGTAGGAGCACAGACAAAGAATTATTTGCTCATTGCGGCGAAAGGGGTAAAGAATCAATAAATAGAAAAAGAGAAAGAAAAGAAAATACTGACAGATCGGGGGAGGGGGGGGAGATTGCACACATTTACAATTAGAAACTACAAAAATGTTGTTTCTTTCTAATAACTTCTATATGCATGCAAACAAACACACACACACACACACACACACACACACACACACACACACTCACACATTAAAAGATAAACTTCCTCCACTTTGAACTTGTTCTGCCAAATCCAGTTAGCATACTCATTTTCCCACATACTCGGCAAATGGTTGATTCCATATTTCCAAAGGTCTGATATGTAGGAGATTAGTCACTTGATTATCAAAATAAAATCATCTATCCAACCTTAAATGTACATGATAAAACCGTCTCAACAAATTTTATCCTAGTCCTGCGTCTACATTAATTTTCCAATCAAAGAAAAATGAAAGGGAATGAAATAGCAAATCAGAAAATCTCAACATCAGTTGGTATATTAGTTTCAACTTAATTTGAAAATTAGATAACAAAAATTCTAAGATTTTGGCAACTTGCCTGCATGCAATGAAGAAGAAAGAACTGAAATCAAATGAGGCCAGCAGAAATAAGAGCTGTTTACACACAAACATAAAGACAAACAAACAACAGTAAAGAAAACATAACAAAAAACAAAAAACAATGGACCCACTCTGATCTTATGCTGTAGAACCACTTTTTGCTTGAAATCAAGTAGCTTGATACTTGACACTATCTGTTCTTCCAGATATTCAAAAGATGAAAAAATTGATCAAAATCTAACTCAAGAACATCTATCTGTCTCTGCCATTGTCTCTAGCTTTCAAGGCCCATGTCCGTCTGTTTGTTTATCTGTCTGTATGCATATATGCCTGTCTCTCTCTAAAAGATTTTTAAAAAACACAATAATCAAATTGAAATCTTTCAATCCAACAACCAATCCATGATGCAAAGCAATGCCAAGCAAAAAAGAAATAGAATGGGAAAAACAGATTCGGAGAAAAAAAAGTCTAAAATCTTAGTGCTTGTTTGCGTTTTTTTTTTTTTTCCAAAAGCTCAGTGACATATATCCATATAATGGAAATGTTGGTAAGAGTTTAAGTAATGGATCTAATTTCAATTTTTGTTTTGCTTTGTTATCAGGTTCTCTTTTGTAACATCCAATGGGCTGTGGAGGGACCTGACACAATGTTTGCCACCAGAATGTGTCAAAAAGTACAAACCCAATCTGATACCAATCAAACAAAAGTCAGGTAATCTCTGAGCCAAGTGATTAAAATAAGCAGGTGGCTAGCCCACTCTACTAATTCCAATGTACAAGAGCAAAAATAAATAGAGGAAGGGAGAGGAAAAGATAGCATCAAGGAAAATATGAACCAACAGCAATTGATAGAACCCCTGTAAATCAACACAAAACCCAATATCAAAGTCGAACTACTGCTCTTCTGATCAGGACGATATCTTTTTTCATTTTATAATTGTGTCTTATTTTATTTTCAATACTTCCAGGAAAATATGTTTTTGATGAGACTCACGTTTCTCAACACATGGTAGTATGGTGAAGAGAGTGAGAAGGACACACAAGCCAAAGTTGACAGAAATGAAGATCCGATTGGTGTTACAATCCTTCAATCCATATAACACTAACAAGTAGGCCATTCCAATTGCAGCCCCAATGAAAAGCACAGCGGCCACCAGGAGTGTTGCTGAGGAAGAAAACAATACAGGGTTGGTTATTTGCTAACAAATATTTTACAGCTTTTTTCATTCATGCAGCAAAGCACCAGAAGAAAATTCACAAAACCTGCATCTTGAAAATTATTCAACTATCAAGACTAAGTAAGAGTATAAAATGAACAAGTATAATTAATTTGTCTCATTGTGATTGTTTCCTTTCAAACATTGCTTATAAAAATTACAGTCACAGAAAAAAAATGTTAATCATCAGTTTGATTTAAACACTTGATACCTTGAAGATACCCCCCCCCCCAAACACACACACACCTTCCTTGTTCACTTCCTAAGGAATCAAATAAAAGATACAACAAGAACAAAAACTAACATAATGACATTTCATCTCTCTATCTACATAAATCACCAGTTTACCTTGTCTACACCTCTCTATCTACATAAATCACCAGTTTACCTTGTCTGCTTGTAATCAATCTGTCTTCAAATGCAATGTCATTCCCAACAAAAGATTTAAAGTTTTGATACAAAATTGCAAAAGAATTTAAAATTTCTGTATGTATATCTTAGCAGGTAATTTGGGAATTTATTTGCTTTTATGCTCTCTTTGACACACTACATAATTCACTGCCATCACATTTTAAAACAACTGCCAATGAAACAATATTTATAAGAAAAGAAAGTCCATGTATTCACCTAAGAAGCCACAGAGATTTCTCCCTCCACTTCTTCTGCCCACCCTGGGAAGTGTTAATAGATACAATATAATTACAAATAGGATTAAAAAAAAAATAAATATAAGTCATAGACTGTCATGTATATAATTTTGATTTGAATTCTCAGTGATGTTGGTGAAAAAATAGTGTTAAATGAGTAATAGGGAAACAGCTTTTTATTTATCTTTACCTTTATCAAAGAGCTATTCTTCTCCAAGGTAAAGACTATTCATTATCAATTCAATTTCTGATAGTCATAGTTCTTTTTCCTCAAACAATAATGAAAATATAAATGACATTCTGAAAATAATAGCAAATTATATGAAAAACAAAGAGGAATAATTCTATGATATGAATAAACACACACACACACACACACACACACACACACATATCAACACCCACACCCACAGAGAGAACTTCTAAGGCATGAATACAAAAAAACCCTACTGTCTGTTCCTTACCACGTTGCCCTCCAAGAGTGTGTGAAGTCAACCAGCATCAGCAGCTGGAGGATGATGAACATGAATCCTCCCACCAAGCCGATGTACATCCAATCTTAAACAGCAAACAAAACAAGTTTCAAAATGGCGAGGATAAAAATACATGCTTTTGCTTTACAAACAGAATAATTCCAGGCCACTATAGGCTAATCTTCATTATCTATCTTTTGAAAATTTCCTCACAAAACCAAATTTGATATTTATGGTTTTAACATTAGTGTATAATGCTTTTGCTACACTCAATAGGCCATATCATTGACAGATCACTTTAAACAAAGTTAACTTGCTGCCATATTGTGTTGTTTTATCTTATGTTTGTTAAAGTGTGAAAGGCATTGAGATGGTTTAATCCTAGGATCAGCACCAAGCTACACCTTTGTTTTCATTTCTATAAACAACATGCCAACTCTCATTGATTGCAACAAAATTCTGTGTGCTGATGATTAACTCATCTGGAAAGCAGGGAAAAACATTTCAAGCCTTACCAAAGAAATCAACAACAATAGCTTCCATCTATTGCAACTTATGGAAAATGAAAAAAAAAAAAAGTAAAAGGTCAACAGCATTATTCAATATTTACAAATACCCAGAATAGAAAAAATAATGAAAACCATATAAAATCCAACTACACGGGGATACAATATAACATGAATTGATAAAGAATATCAAACTATCTAGGAATAGAATTAAACTAAAACTAGTTACTTTGAAACCACATAAGGTTTTCAAAACTGCCACTCTTGGTCTGTGAATATGATGCTTTTAAGTTACAAACAGCCAATCTCACTTGAGAAGTCCACATTCATAAATATTCTTTGCCTTCCATTAATCATTTTAAGAAGGAAAAAATGTAACATCAAGCAAGAATGAGTTTCCTGGCTTTCAGAAGGCCAGAATAGGATATTTTGTGTATTTTGATCAGTTATAGATTACACATCTCGTTATACCTTCATGATGTATACATAAGTTCTATTTCAGTAAATCAGGGTAATGGATTAACTTATCAGTTCTGTCATTTACTTTATAGCATGTTATGCTGTTGATAAATTCAGAGGCAAATCTTTAGCTTGATCATGCTGTACTGATTGAGAGAGAGAAATGACACTTTCTTTTTCTACATCATTGATTCATGCAAACCATTCTTTTATCATAACGATAATGCCTTGAAAAAATATCAATGGTTAGTTGGTAAAAAAACACCTACAAGAAAGAATCATAGAGAGCACAAAAAAACAAACAAACTAAAATTTAAAAGTTTTCATCGTGTAACTTACATTTTTTGAATGCTGATGGCACATAAAAGGCAACCACAAAAAACCCACATAGAAAGAGAAACTTGAAGAACCAGTACCTGTTGAAAGAGATTACTGATATCAATGAAAACAAAATAATATAATATTTGTGCGTGTTTATATCTATCATATGAACAATACTTACATAGCCGGAACGGCCATTTTCACATTTGTTCCAAGGTGATACTCTTGCTCTGTTTTTGTGCTGTGTCCAACCATTAATTTGTATCTTATTGATGTGTGTGCATGCAAGGTGAAGGGCTTCATACAGGGACATCTACTTCCTATTTCTGAGCGTGTTTTGAGTGAGGTAGTGCTCCCTGCATTATTCTAAATGTTGAGTTTTACCTCAGCGCATTGATCGCAATGTCTGTTGCCTGGTCTGTATGTTGATGCCAGTTTGATGATTTTCAAGTTTATGTTTGGGTCTTTGTTCAATTTCAATTGGATTTTCAAATATTTTGATGTTTGGTCTATCTTGTGTTAATTTTCAGTCAAAATTCTAACTTGTGCCTAAATTTTTGTTGTGAAATCAGTTGAGGCTTCTATCTTTAAAGGATTATTGATTTCAGTTCTTACTGCAACATCTCTAACCAAATTGCCATCTCAATAAGAAAAAAATAAGTTTATATGATTAACTTTCATCTCTTCCTCAAGGGGTAAGTAGAGACTACTAAATGATGAAAACCTGTGACTTGTAAATGGTGCAACTTACCCATTTTGAATACTTGCTCTCCAGTGATCACTAGATGGGACAAAAGCTGTCATAAGCATCAACAAGAAATAGAATGTTACGACTGCAAGGGCCACCCTGTAAACAGCTTCATGACCTGCCAGTTCTGCACATTTGCCACCAGCCTCAAAAGTTAAGCAAACGTTGGAGATGTCAACAATCTACAGAAATAAAAGAAGTGTACCTTGCTAAGATGATACGATCATGCTCTACCATAGCAGATTTAAATGAATACAACAAAATACATACTTGGTGACTCTTATATCTTTAACTTAATTCTTTACAAAAATATATATACACACACACACACACATACACACCCACACACACACACACACACACACACACACACACACACACACACACACAAATGCATATATATGTCTCTGTCTGCCTTTGGGTGTCTTTTGTTCACTATATTCTGTGGAAAATAAACTTCATCTTGATATTCTGATCAAATTCACAATTTCTTGACCATTAAACTACTAAATCAAGTAATTAAAAGGGAAGGGAGAGAAAACATCAAAATCAAAAGGAAATAGAATAGCCAACCAAGGTAAAGGAAAGGTTAATGGTGTGATTAGCTTTAGTTGGTTAAAATTTTCATCCTTACATTATCTTGAACAAAGTCTTGTATTCTTGGGATGAGCATAAGACATTGGATGGCAAAGCTAAAAGTAAGGAAGACAGTGTACATGATTCTTGTCCCACTGGATTCAGTGATAGGTGGCAGACTCTCACAGCACAGGGCACAAGAGCCTGGCCCACACCAGCAGGCAAGCTGGCAACAAAGATGAAAAAAGGAATATTGATAAGTTAAGGCTTGCCAACAAGGATTCTATATTCTTGGATTACATACACAATGAATTCAAGGATAGAGATATGAAATAATAATAATGATACAGAGCAAGCATTTTAAGCTGATAATAATGCTTCCAGACTTGAACTTGAACTTGAATTATTTTGCTGTTTATTTTAGGCTTTTTGCCTGTCAGCCAATTTATCCTTGCTGGTTGCATTCTTTGCACTCTAGACTCTCTTTCATAGCAAAATGTTTGGTTTGGGCATAAGGGTTTGGGTGCATTGAACCAGTCTGAGTCCAGGCAGAATTTGTAGTCCGGCTGCCACTTGTTAATTTTTATTTGGAACGAGTCAGGGTAGGGGCCAGCACAACTTCCTCAGGGAGTGAGTCCCATGCATTAACAACTCTAACACTGAAAAAGTTTTGGCAAATTGAGGTCTTGTTAAGTGGCGCTACATGGATTGCTGATTTCAGCCATATACTACAAAGCTCCTCATAAAAAGTTAGTGAAAGAGTAGGACAGGATATGTTGTTAAGAACTTAAATGCCCTGAACATTAACAAATTTGCATTTGGGAATCAAATTCAGTGTTTCATTGCTAAGGTTTAACACCCTACTTCAATAGGTCATATCACTGGCAGAGTGCTGTGAACATGTTAATGTGCTGCCACACATAGATAAATGGAGAGCTTAACGTGAATTTCAAACCCAGTTACATTGCAAACAAACATTGGGCAACCAGTCTTAGCACTGTTCCCATGATGCTGAATGTCAGGTGGGCAGCTGCAAAAAAAATGATTTTATGACTTGGGGTATGTCGCAGCCTAGGATCAAATCCATGAACTACCGATCCCTGGATGGACGCTCAACCACTTGCAGGCAACAGTGCAGGTGGGCTGATGAATCAAACTTACAGTAAAACATATGTATAATAAATGTTTAGGCTGTCTCTATTGGGACCCTGGTACGAAAATACTGGATCTTATTCAGAGACAGAGTTTATCTAAAAACCTTAGATTTTTCACTTCAAATTATTTAAAAAAAAAAAAAATCCATTTGTGTTTATAATCATCTTGACACCAGAATGTGTCAAAAGTATAAGCACAAGCTGATATCAAACAAAAGTCAGGAAAAACTCTAAACCAAGAGATTAAGACAAGCAGGTGGCTAGCCCACTGTGCCCACTCTTGAATGACTCAAAGAAAATACACATTGAAGTGTACATCAAGGGAGGTAAAACAAATTTAAATGTTGCCTGAGATTGGACTTGCAACCTTATCTACAAAGATACGCTGCTTAGCCACTACGGGCAGTATTACATAGTCATTGGTTCATATGTTAACTTATCTACTATAAAGTAAAAGACAACCCTCCATCATGGGGGTTATCTTCTTAAATCTTTTCCCTTCCCCTCCTTCTCCTCCCCCGATAAAGCCAAAACAAAAACAAAACAAAAAAGAAAGAAAGAAAAAAAAAACCCAACCAAAAACAAACAATCAATCAAACCAACAAAAACAAGCAAACAAACGAACAACTAATACAGAAAAAATCCACTAAAACAAGAATCAAAAGAAAAACTATTTGAAATCAAAACAACAACAGAACAATAAATAGAATAAAAATTATCAACAAAATCCAAAAAACTCAACAATACCAAGATAAAATCATAAGTTCCTGTTTCCATGCGTTCTTATTTATGTTAAATTCGCCATACATGATACCAACGCATAATTGATTTTGTTGTGTGGTCTGAGCAGTAGTGTTTGGACACAGAATCTGAATCATTTAGACTGATAAACGATGGACGATGCATTCAATATCAGCTACTATAGGCCGTCGTCATAGGATGTCCCAGGCGTGCTTCCCCGTGCTCGCTGGCAGGGAGTGGCTGATACCGGCGGAGCTTAAACTATGTTGGTTCGGCACAATCACCAAGATGAAGATGTAGGCGAAGATGGTGGCAAAGGAAGCAACAAGGAACAACACGCGGTCTATGACGGCAGCTATCGTCTGCCACTCGGCCACCAGTAGACGTGCTTTGGCTAGAATCAGTTTGGAGCGCTCGTCCAAAAACTGCTCGGCATGGCGCTGCTTTAGAAAATGTTGTTTTGCCCTGAACATAGAGGAGCTGAGGCTGTTGTTTGCACACATGCTACTGGGAGTGTCTTCGTCGCTGACGTTATGTAGAGCGTCCGCGGCTGGACCTAGGTGTTGTGGCCCTGTCCCGTACGGAAGTGTTCCGGTTTGGCGGAAGTCTTCCCTCAAGCGCCAGACGTCCTGTGTCGGGGAATGCTCGCTTCCGTTGTAAGGCACCCAGATATCGTCCTGGGAATTGGAGCACTGACAGAACGTCTCGTCTGAGAGAACCAGGTCGCCGGGCACTGAGAGAGGCTGCAGCTTTGCGCGGCGGTCGGTGTTTTGTGACTGTGGAGGTTGACTGTTTTGGTTTGAAGGACAGGGATTTCGATGTGGGGATTTTCGGAGAGGAGTGAAAGCCGGAGAAGCGTCCACTTTGAGATTGAGATTATCATAGCTGGGAGGAGCGCTGCAATTGTTTTGAATAAAGAGTGTATGGGAGGATGTTTGGGAGAGCTGATCGGGGGATTGCGTGTCCTGAGCCGGTTCGATACAAGACAGCGTATCTGCGGAAGACAGATTTGAAACACAGCGCTGCTTCTGATGTTTGGTTCTTACGGGGGCGGTATGTGCCGAATGGCAATGTTCTACCGTGCCTGGAGTCATGCACTCATTTGTACTAACGTCGTCACTTATACTTTGGGACACGGTTTCACTGCTACTAAGTTTTTCAGAATGAGCTCTCCGCCGCTTGAAACGAGCGTTCCTCGACAGGGACACATCAGAAGACGAAAGGAAATTGCGTGGTTTCGGTGAAACGATGGAGGTGGCGGTGTTTTTCTGATGAAAGCTGGGCGATAGTGAATGAAGCTCTTTTGTTTCATTGAAATGTTTCATCGTTTTAATGAGTTGTCTACGGCGTTGATTGGGGGATGGGAGTTGCTGTGAGCCTAAAGCGAAATAGGAAGATGGAGGAACCGGGTCCTGTAACGAAAACGTCTTGTCCACGGTACTTCCGGCAGGCGACATGTCCACCGTCACCACTTGGACGTTGTCCAGAGTGCGGGCACGGTTGTCATGGGTGGGAAACTTCTTCTCCTTCCGGGCTGAAGTGTTTGAAAGTAAAACCTTACCGGAGTCACTCTGACTGCCACTTTGCTTTTGATGTTTACAGTTGTGGTGCGTTTTGTTTCTGAACGGAGACCATCCTTTACACGTTGAGCTACTTTTGTCGCATAGATGCTGAAGACTGCAGTGCGAGTGCTGGACTGTTTTATTGGCTTCCTTTTCATCGACGTCTGTATCAGAGTCGCACATATCCTCAGAGTCTTCACAACTATCACAACTGACATTCATGTACTCGGCTGTCGTCTTGCGAACCGACCTCCTCAGGGAAGTGGGCGTTGACTCATCGTAATGGTTGCCGTGTCTTCGTTTTCCGGAAGTGTATCCATAGTGACCGTATTTGTATCTGGATTTGTGTCGCTCAAAAACATACTGCTGATCTTCTTCGGCGGGCGTAGTGTGTGGTTTTCTCGTTTGATTTCTCCCCGGGCTTTGCGGTGATTCCTTTCGGTGTAGCTGGGGGCTCTTGCTGTAGCGGCTGTAGGTGTTGATGTCATAGTTTGGGAAGTCAAACTTGTTGTGTATCAGAAAGAAGCGACAGTGGTCGGGCTTGGCAAAAAAAAAAGAAAAAAGAAAAAAAAGGAAAGATAATGAATAATTTTTCAAGTGATTATGATAATTTGTATTTGGGTGGCTTTGTTTTGTCCACTTAAAATTTTCTAGGTTGCATTAGTTGACAAGAAAATAATTCAAGAAAAAGAATTCGGGCCTGTTTGGATTGAATCAGCCTTTCAATATTCTGCATTGTTTAAAAAAAAATCAAGCAGCGCCATTTCCCAGCAGGGGATTGTATACTTTAAAGGCAGAACTTTAGATAAATCATCTGACTCCGATCGGAGCTTGCATGCACATTTACTCTGCTCAAGCTTAACCGGGTCATGCTGATTTGGACGATTATAATGACAATAATAATAATGATGTTGAAAAAGATGGTAATGATGATGATGATAATGGGGATATGATTATAAGGAGGTAGGAAAGGAAGAGAAGAAGAGGAGAAGGAGGAGGAGGAGGAAAAAGAGGAGAGGATGGTGGAGGAGGAGGGAATAGAAAACAAAAGTAAAAAGAAGAAGAAACTGGAAGAAGAAGATGAAGGGGAGTGGAAAACAAAACTATATTATAAAGTATAAATCGGTGTGTGCGTTTGTGTGTGTGTGTGTGTGTGTGCGCGCGCGCGCGCGTGCGTGTGCGCGTGTGTTTGACAGGAGGAGGGGGTGGCATCAATGGCTATATCATATCATAATTCCTTATTGAGCGCCCCCCCCCCCCTCTTTCATCCCCCACACAAGACATGGTCTTACCAGCAGAATGGTGGTGGACAAGAGCTGGACGTCCTTGCTGACCCCGAGGCAGCTGGCCAGGAGCTCAATGAACAGCCGCGCCACCCAGCGGGGAGCAGGCCTGAGCTTGGCCCCGCGGTGGTACAGGTTGATTACCAGCACGGCCAGAATGATGGACAGTGACGTCATGGTCATCACCACGCACAGGTAGATACCTGCGGTAGGAACAGGTGGGAACAGGTAAGTTGAGATTCTTTTTTTTTTCAAAACAACAGGGGCATGGAGAATTGTGGTATTGGAATCTTAGATTTTAAGGATTAGTTCGGAAACAGTTCTGTAGGAAGGAGTAATAATTAGAAAGAAGAAGCTAAAAGAAGAAAAAAAAAGGAGAGCATGATTTTAGTCCAATATCCATTAAACATGCTCAAAGTCAAAGCACTTTGCTAGGGGTCTCATGGAAGGATGAGATATGCGGTCTGCTAGGCACTGGTAGATTTAGTTTCGGACAGAGATAGAGTTGAGGTCATTGCTCGTAGGACCATAATGTAATCATGTGGGTCTGAGGAAAGTTGGAAAATGTTGTGAGCAATTTGCCTTTTCCCAAAATTTTAACTTGGTATCAGCTTTACAGTTCTGGTTGTCTGAGTGAGAACACTGCGTGGTGAGTTGTTCCACATGGGAGTCTACATGGTTACTACATGGGAGTCTACATGGTTACTACATGGGAGTCTACATGGTTACTACATGGGAGTCTACATGGTTACTACATGGGAGTCTACATGGTTACTACATGGGAGTCTACATGGTTACTACATGGGAGTCTACATGGTTACTACATGGGAGTCTACATGGTTACTACATGGGA
>JAUEKY010308137.1:0-12989 GCA_031833965.1 Scyllaea pelagica | reverse complement strand
TCTCTCTCTCTCTCTCTCTCTCTCTCTCTCTCTCTCTCTCTCTCTCTCTCTCTCTCTTTCTCTCTCTCTCTCTCTTCCTCCCTCTGGTAAATTATTAAGCATCAAGCTACAGTAAGCATCAGCACTCCTCTGATTGGTCCAAATGTGAATGACATATTCCGCCATCTATTATTGCCTTCCGGGGTCACCTTTTCGGCCTATTTGGCCAAATTGTTCAACTGTGAAGTTACAGTGATTGTATTTCATCTTGACATGATAATGAGACCGCACTTTAAAGATAAGATTGAAGACTCAGATTATTATAGCATGATGTTAGTCATGAGGCTTCTCGCCATCAAACATGCATGTCAATAAGGTTGACGACATGAAACGAAACTGAAAAAAAAGTCAGGGGCGGGAACTCGAGCCATTCAATCATTGTGTTCCATCATTGTCATTACAATTTCTTTGATATGTATTGAATAGAATAAACATTATTAACGTTTACATAACATCCTTTCTATTTTTTGAATAAATTCTATATTCCTTATGGAAGATTTGATTATTTCTAGGGTCTAGGGTTATCTTTCCTGATATGCATTTAAACTTCACACATTCTTCTCATGTATCATCAAAGGTCAAACTGCATCAATGTGTCATGGTTTATTGTTTGCCACATTGAAGCTTTAACATATCTCTAAGATGGAGAGGCAAAGTCGACTACTGTGCACCACGATCTTCATTTTCTTTAGACCTAGCTAAATGCTTAAAGCTAATGATTGAACATGCAGTATTTGAATATTTCAACCCGTGATGAGAGATTCAACAGGTTAAGAGCTAAACAAATTTTCATTATTAGATAAAAATTGTTTTTCATATGATATTCATGAGGATTTTATGTCCCTCTCCAGGGTTTCTCTTTTTTTTCTTTTTTATAAATTTTTACACTTTTTCTTTGCCTAAATGTGCTTGAACAAATTCCCCTCATGGGCATAACTTTGGCTTCCCTAAAACACCTTGGCATACTGCCATGGCATTGTTTCTGTTGCATATGTGCACCTGAGCTGCCATGTTGGTTGAAATCTTGTGTTTCAGCATTCTGTAGTTTATGGTCTACGTTTTACAGCAATTTAGAAAATCTTTTTTTTACTTTTTGCCTTTGTGAAGAGTACAAAGAGAAATCTGCGTGAAATAAACTGTTGTTCCTTACAATGATCTTGATGTGTGTCTTTGTTTCATTCTGTTGACAGGAAGATGTAGATGCCTTTATGCAAAAGCCTGAATGTGATTCAGCAGAAGCTGTGCTGAAGAAACAGGAAGAGCTACACACCAAGTTCAAATTCATGGAATACAATCTCAATGTTAAAAAAACAAGGTTGGCAATATAAACAGTGATATTAATTGTAAGATTCTGAGTACTGAGCTAATCTAATCTAATCTATCATATAAAGTTCACTTTTATGTGTCACTCATAAGTATAGAAGAAAAGTGTACACAGTGCCAACCCACAACAAGCCTTTACAACTTCAAGATTTAACTTTTCTTGAACATAAAATGACGACAAAAGCCATCATTTTTTGTGCCCCACGTTTTGGCAATTGCTCATATATATATATATATATATATATATATGTATATATATATACCTTTCACAGTGTTTGATGCTCACCCTTTTCGGGGGTGTGAAACCGATATTTTTGCTTTGGAAAGACAAATTTAGTAATTCAAAATTTTTAGTGAGACAATATTGTGAAGTCTCTGATGATAGTATAGTGAGTATTACACAAACAAAGTGTGAGTTGCAAGAACTGATACATATAACAACGGGATTGACCATAGTAAGCTTATTACACTTTTAACCTTTTTGACCAACACATACATCATGCAAAGATTTTGATTTGTAATTAGTTTGAATTAGTTTGTCTCTGACTGAAAACATCTCTTGAATTTTTTTCCATATTGGTTTTTGTCATTTCATTTTGTCCTTATTTTATAGAAAACTCCCACAGCCGATTGCCAAGCCTGATGCTGATATTTGTCTCTTTGTGAAAGACCTCGACAAAAAGGAAAGAGACACTGAGCCTACAATCATACATTTCCAGAACCTGTTATCAAAGAAAGGGGTGACAAATATTAAAGAGGTAAATAGGGTTGCATCTTAAGAATATAGGAATGGTAGAAAACTATTCGACTTTGAATTGCAAATATTATGAGAAAGCTTTGCTTGTTGCCTGCTGTATAAGAGGAACGAAGTGACACATGATGTAATTTCCTTTACTTCTTATCATAACCCATATATATTATGTGTGTAATTGGTGGCTAGGTTTTTGCTGCCATTTGTATGCACCCTCTTAGCATGCTAGATCATAGAGACATAGAGGTGCTTTACGCTATCTTCCTGTCTGCTATTTGTTTCAGTACTTTCATTAAAGCACTCTTCCCCTTAATTTGTGGTGATGATTCAGCCATTTAAAAGCCTCTTTTTTTTTTTTTTAAAGTGGTTTATTCAATTTTAAAAAGTAAGTGCCAAAACATGGTCATATACGATCCCTTTACTGACATTCTATGTGTGGCTCTAACACTATAACTAAAAGGAACTTAGAAATTGCTAATATCTTTTTTGTTTATTCCCACTTCTTTTCTCAAAATTCCTTGTGCTTTTACTTTTAACTTTTCAATATGGTCCAGCTGAGGTGGGGATGCAGTCACTATGTATTACTTTGTCGTACTTTTTCTTTTCAGTTTATGATTTGTGTATTCTTTCCTCATTTGGTTTCTAAATTCCCACAATACCTTGCCCTTTTATTGTTACCTTGTTTATTTTGTGTATGTGGTTTTTTTTTAATTGCATTTTTTTTTTCAAAATGCAATAACACAGCTGAGCCAAAGAGCAAGTCTGAGAAATTTTTTTTTTACCTTAAGATTCTTTTTTTTTTAACTGAAACTTAAGGGATCTCAAATCTGCTCAATGCTTTAGGGTTACTTTCTACCACTACCACTGTTGAAAAATTATCAGGTTTGTCTATGATATAGCAGTTGAATAACATATGAAGGCATAGCTAAGTTACAAGAAAGAGATTTGTTAAAGTCAATGCTATTTATCCCTATCAGTCCTGAGTAGCTTTATTGCAGTGTGAGCCATCTACTCGCCACAGATTTGGTTCTCAACTCCAACAGATTATGCCTTAGAGAGGGCAGGACCATTCCACAAGTCTTTATTTAAGATATCTCATGGCATCCACACCTTTGTTTAGAATGGCAGAATTTAAGCAGTGTAAAGAACTCCAAAAGGACTCTGATTACAGTGATTCTCTTGTTTTGCCACAGTAAGTTAAATGCAAAGCTCCCTCATCAAAATGAATCTCACTCTTTTTAGATCATACCAATCAAGTCACTGAAAACAGATTACAAACCTTATGAGGCCAAATGGAATTTATCAAATGCATATGACATCTACCTGGCGGATGAGAGAGTGGTGGCTTCTCTTCCCGGTCTTCTTGGCAAATATTTCTATGGGCGCAAAAGGTAATTTTTATTTTAAGAAAAACAAGCAAAATTATCTATAATAGATAAAATCATTGCTACAATTATTGTTGCTGGTTTTGGAGTTGTAAACTAATTGATGCTGTATAAAGATTCATAGCACCAGCAATGAAAGCTCTAAGTTCCACTTATTTTTACAATACCCTGTTGATGAAAAACAAATAGGGGCAATGGTTATAATATTCTAGGTTATTCAGTGAAGATGTTATTGTGCAAGCTGTCTGATAAGTTACCAAAGTAAGATTACTAATATCATTGTTTTTCTAGAGTCTAATCTTTGCAAATCATAAACATGTTTTTATTTCTAGTTGTACTTATGAAGATGCTGTATGTGCCCTCAACAAACCAGTTATGAGTTAAGATACCTAGACATGAAAAATGCGACTTATGTTTGATGCCGATTATTTCCAAAAGTTTTGTGTGATGGGTTTCTTTCAATAAGGAAAATTGGAGTTATTATCATATCATTGAGTCATTGTATTAAATTGATATTTTATAGCAGTTGGAAGCAGCTCTTTTTCAACTCCCATTATTTTGGAAGCAGAGGAGTGTAGTGTCTGGCCAGATTGTTTCCTCTACTCTCGAAATAATGAGCATTCCTGATATGCTTATTACTATCAACATTTTGTAGTGAGTCACATTATTCACTACACAATTCCATTCTCTTTTTCATTCAATTATCAGAGCTCCATCACAGATCAACATGCTTGCAACTGATCTCAAGGGAGAGATCTCTAAAGCTATCAATTTGAGCACTTTCACATTAGCAAACAAGGGATCCTCCAGGTAAATATTTTTCCTTTCTTTTAAAGCTTCAACTATTCATACAATGACACCCTAAGCTTTTTGACGAAGCTGACAATTTCCAGAAAGGGGAAGGGTGGGGGGGGGAGCATTCCCAGAAGGTTCCTTAGCCAGAATTGACTGATTTGAGGGTAAAGATGGAAATGAAAACTACTATCTCTGTACTTGAATTCACAAGCTCTGTGAACCTACTTTGGCTTGATGTAATTCTTTTCAAGATAAGTTTTAAAATATGGCTCAAGCAGCAAGAAAGATTTTAATGGTCATGGTCTCCAAGAGACCAATTGTTACACCTGTTGCTGTTGCTGGGTGCAGGGCTCAGATACAATTCACAGATAAGGACTAGTGTCTTCAAACTGGGGGCAAACGGTGGCAGAGTGGTCATGGCTCTGACACTGAAAAGGAAGTGAAGCGGGTTCGAGGCCATATGGGGAACAAGAATCACATAATTGCTAAAACCCCTGATCCTTACAACATTGGTAGGTTGGGTCTAGAGCCTAGTCCTATCGGAGACGGACGATAAACCCGGAGGTTCCATGTGCACATTGAGCACGTTTTGAGAACCCTGGGCATTTGGAAATCGAAAAGAGTAGGTCGTAAGACGGCTGTTTAGGCAAAATTGAGATCCTACTACTACCAGCAAAAGGTCACAGTGGGCTGATCACCTGCTTGGCCTAATGGCATGATCCAAAGAAATTCCGTATCAATAAGAGTCGGCCGTACACTGTAATGGTAAAAGGGTACTTGATAATGAAATGAAAGTGATGTCTTCAAACTATTATTGTTTATTGTATGTGTCTTTGTTTCAGTTTGGGAAAGTTAAGGCTGTCTCAGAAACTATTTTACAAATCTGTATAGTAGTTCTTGGGCTGTCATATATGAATATAAGTGACCCCGTTTCTTGAACATTAAGTCATAGGGCAGGGGCCAAACTGAGAAATACAAAGTTTCAGGTGAACAGGGCCCATTCGAGGGTATCTGGGTTTTTGCTTGAGTCTCTGGCCTTTAAATTTCATTTTGAAAAGTTATTATATCAGAACAAAACTCCCAATTAGCATAAAAATGCCTTATTTGAAAGTGTTTAGTCGAAAGGAATCCAAATGTTTACGTATATTGACCCCTTTCAGTGCCTTATTAATTATAAAAGACAGCAAAGAAACAAATATACATGAACGTACACCACTAGAAAGTCTGTTATGTAAATTGTTAAATCAAAATCCTCACAAGTAGTAAAATTTTAGAAATACCTGTATCAATGGAGTTTAAAGGACTAAATAGGTTTACCTTCCAAAAAATCACATGCAACTTCAACCACAATTTTCTGAAACCAGGGTGTGCTGACTCCATGCACTTCAATCATTGATATCTCGGTCGTAAATTGACGGGTTTTTATGATTTTGGCATCAAATTAAAGCTTAAAAGCTGAGCTTTATTGTGGTGTATGTGGTTAGATATGTCAAAATTTGTCTTAATACCTGCTTTGAGAAATCACGTCACATAAGGTCTTGTTATAATTCTGATTGTGTCTTCCCATGTTTTTTATTTTATACTCTTACTTTAAATGTGTTTGGGTTTTTTCCTTTATTGGTAGGGGTTTTTTTTTTAGTTCATGTACACAATGCTCCATTTATTTATTCCTCCAGCATGGCAACTGTAGGACACAGCGGCATGAGTAAAGAGGACATCACAGCCAACATCATCGCTGCAGTTAGCCAGATTTCAGAGGGTTTCCCAGGAACATCCGAAAATATAAAACAACTGAGCATCAAAGTGAGGACACTCTCAAGCATACCAATCTATCTGACACAAGGTAATGGGATTTTTAAGGTTTTTGTCTGTTTGTTTGTTTTTTTATCTGTGAGGGTGAGGTGTTGTATGGTTGTTTTTTTGTTTTTTTTGTTGGTTTTTTTTTTTTTTTTGTTCAGTTTTTGTTTTGAGTTTTTAAATATGGAATTTTGTTTTTGATAGGGTAATAGGGGATCTTTTCTCTTCATTATTGCCATTTAGATATAGGTCATAAAAGGATTATAACCAGATCTCTTCTTTTGTTAAGTCTTGTGGGGGGGGGGGGGGATGTCCTCATAATAACCCCTGGCAATTTTAGTGGACTGCCTGTAGTGGCTAAGAAGTGTATCTTTTTATAGATAAAGCTGCAAGTCCAATCTCATGCTATATTAAGATTTGTTTGACCTCCCTAGGTGTACACCTCAATGTGTATCTTCTTTGAGTCATTCAAGAGTGGGCACAGTGGGCTTGCCTTAATCTCTTGGCTCAGAGTTTTTCCTGACTTTTGTTTGATATCAGATTGGGTTGTTGTTTTTTTGACACAGTCTGGTGTCTAACACTATGTCCGGTCCCTACACTGGCTTTGGTGGGTACAAAAGGGAAATGATAAACAAACAAACAAACAAACAATTTTAGTGGAGCTGTTGGTTGAATTTCCATCTGTTCTTTTTCTGGTTATTCATCTTTATTGTTTCTCTTGGACCATCAAGACCGGAGTAGGTGAAAGGGCCGTAAAAGCTAAAAAGGAGTTTGAAAAACTAGGTGACAGGGTTGTACAGTGAAATCTGATTAGAGGTTTTACCTTTGGAGCGACAAAAAATGTCAACTTTGATTTAACCAAGGTCGACTTTATCAATAGGTAGTCAAGGGAAAATACCCATGGGAGGAAAATATATACAGTTATAATTTGTATGCATTGTGCACATTGTTTAATAATGATGATAATAATGTTTATTATCCAACAACGGAAATGGGTTTCCAGACTTGTAAAACATTCTCATTTCAATAGCCATAGTATATAGAATATAATACGTTATATACCTAAAAAAACAAAACGTTATGGTTTAACGCCTGCTTCTACACAGTTTTGGTCACATCGCCGGCGGAGCACTCTGGACTTGTTAACATGCTGCCACACAGATAAACAGAGGACTCACACGAATATCTCACCCAGTCACATTATACTGACACTGGGCCAACCAGTCTTAGCACTTGATATACCTAGGGACACATTTTAGTTTTGTCAAGAATGAGAGGGTAGGATGAGGAAACCACGCAAAGCTAATATCATAATCACACTAGTATTATAGACACATTTTACAGCATATAATGAAAAATATGATTGAACATACGTTTTTGAAAAAGAATGTTTTTATGACAAAAACATGCCGTAAATGACAGGATGCAGTGTGCATTAGTGGTTATTGAACAGGTAGCCAGAAACAGCCACATGGTGTGATAGCCAGTAATTAAAGAGTTAACATTAAGTTAAGGCAAAGTCATAATATTGAGGGGTAAAAAGAATAAGGTCCTGTCTTATAGAGAAGGAAAGACACCCATCTGGGGTTTTTTCCCCCTGGATGATATTCTTTCTTATTTGTTTTGTAGTCTTAGTCTTAGTTTTCAAATGAGAATTGTGAACCAGTTCAAATAAACTTTTGTCTTTCTTTCTTTCTTTCTTTATGTTTAAACCCATTTTCCCCTAGCCATGTAAGGGTGAACCTTTTTCCACCCTGCATTATAGCACATGTTTTGATTTTGATCAAGTGCACCCCCATGCCTGATGTTGAAATATATTCATGACATTATCAATCACATGATTAATGCTTTATCTACAGTTATGTGTGGTGCACTTTTCCTGTCATATTACTATTTCGTCATTATCAGCTTGTTTCTATCTGCTAACCATACCTATGTCCCCATTCACTTCATATAGGAAACAACCCCTTCATACAAAGTGACATAACATATTTTTTTGTTTTCTTTTGACTGAATATTTAGGTGGGCCTCAGGACATCACCATAAAAGCAAAAAGGAAAAGGAGTCTGCCGGTTGAAATTGACGAGCTTTCTACCCTACCTGATGGAAAAGTGGCTGTATATCCTGATGGAAAGGTTGTAGTGCTGAAAGGAGGAGAAAGCCTGAAACAAGCACAAGCCAATGAACGGAAGTCAAAGGTTGCTGCTGCTGCTGCTGCTAAAAAAAAGAAGGCAGCAAAAAGGAATAAGAAATTATTGAAAGGCACTGAGGAACCACCCAAGAAAAAGAAAAAGTTGAACAAGTTAAAGACATGAAATAAAATGAAATGATATATTATATTTTGTGTATGTGTCTCATTAAGTCTTACATATACTTTGGTTTATCCTGAGATTGAAGCTACATACAAGTAGAAATAAAGAGACTTATTGCTGTAAGGTATAGGTTTGCGTTTGAGGCCCCGTTTCAACACACCAGTGAAACATGTTTAAATTGAAATTGAAGGGACCTGGGCTATCATTTCTTTTAAAGTTATTTTGGTTTGCAGGAGTTGAGATTTTCATTTCAAGGATGTCAAACATATATTTAATCCAAGCCTCCTAACCCCACCCACCTCCCATTATAAACGATAGGCAAGTTGATTGACAAATGATACAATAGATAGGCACTTGAGGAAGTTGTGACAAGGCACCAGGAGAAAAGTCAATGCATACGTGTGTGTTTACCTACATGTAAATGGGGGGTATGCACATGTGTTAATAGTAATAGGCAGATAAACAAGTTTTTCTTTTGTTTTTTGTTTAAACGTGTTTCACTGTAAATAAGAAGCACTCTGGGCATATTAACATGCACTCACACAAAGATAAACTGAAGACTCAATATGAAATATCTCAACCAGTCACATTATACTGACACTTGGCCAACCAGTCTTAGCCTTGTTCCCATAATGCCGAATGCCAGACTGGCAGCTGCTAAATAGCGGTTTTCACAACTTGGGTTTGACGGAGCCTGGAATTGAACTCATGACTTACTAATTCCAAGTTGACGCTCAACCACTTGAGCCAACAGCGCCATGAGTGAGTGAGAAAGAGTCTAAATTGATGCTATATAGATGGATAGGGTACCCGCTTTGCCTAATAGGCTGACGTAATCATCGCAACACTTGGTTCACCAAGTAAGGGGCTTAATTAAGAGGGACACAACAAGACTGATGGGAATACTTTTTGCTATTTGAAAAAAACAAAAACCGGAAAAATAGCAATATTTAACTTCAGATAAGGAAAAAGAAAAACAAAGCAAACAACCACATTGAGAATCAAAAACTTTATTGAAAAATTCAATTTCAATCATATACATGATAAAGCGCTTCGAGGCTTCGGCATGAAGCGCTATAGAAGTTTACTACTGCTAATATAAAATCATCAAATCTTTAAAAAGCTTTCACACTTCTCACCTTGAAATTTAACAAATTATACTTGCAACTCTTTTCCAATTACAGTGTATCAAAAGACAATGACGATTTTTTTTTCATTGTAAAAGCGGAAAAAATTGATTTAAGAAAACTAGTGACTATTTCATTTTCATTGGGTCCCTTTAAATATGAAAAAGAAGTTAAAATCTAATTCTCTCGACTCTCACTCTCTCACTCTTTTTCCTGGGATATGATGACCTTTCTTTTTTCTGAATCGTGTAAGTGACAATCATTTTCATTTCATGATCCAGTACTTTATTCAATTCCCATTATAGTGTGTAGGTTCAACTCTTCTTGAGACGAAATTACTCTGGATAATCATGTCAGTCATTAGGCCAAGCAGGTGATCAGCCCACTGTGACCTTTTGTGGCAGGGTTTTAATTTTGCCTGGACAGCTGCCTTACAGAGTTCTTTGACATGCACACAGGCCTCCAAGTTTATCATCCGTCTCCAATAAGACTAGGCTCTTGGTCCCTAGGACTAACGATAATTCATGGATCAGGGGAGCAGAAAACAGGCCTTTTGACAGGTCTTTAATCTTAAAAATCACAATGTGATTTTTTTGTCCATAGATGGACTCGAACCCAGGACCTTTTGTTTCAGTGCCAGAGTCAAGACCATTGAGTCCCCTGTAAGTGACAGTACACTCTACAAGCTTGAATTTTGCCACTCAGTTCACATTCATACACGTGCAGCAGGACACATTTTCCTCGCACTTGCTGAGACAAGATATATGGGATTAAAGAAATGAAGCATGAATTTGGGACATTGGCTATGGAATGAGTTATGATCACTGACAAAGCTAGTGTTGTGAAAATAATATGATATGAGTTTTAATTTTAATTCATAGCCCCACTGAATCATTGGAGGTGGTGTTGCATTTGCAGTAAACAAGGGTTTGAATTTGAATCCAGCCTCTCCACTACTTTTCCTTCGGGCTTTGTCTTTTTTCTGCATTACTCTATAATCTATGCCAGCTGCATACTGCTGTCATCAAATGAATATGAAATGATAGTTGTTGGAGCTGCCAGTAATATTTGAGTTTGGAATGAGAATATGTACAAGTTTAGGGAAAGCTTAGTTTGGAAAGCCAAAATTATTTTTCTCATCCTGACTTCATAGTTTATTTTAAGTGTAAGGAGTACAATTACAGTCCATACCACCACCTAGCCATGTTACGATCTCAAGTTACTGTACGCTGAATGGATCTTATTCTTATCTTACAGAATTTTAGCCTACAGACACTAATAGTAATAGACTACAAGTAAGACTTAATAAGCATGGTGACTACTGCTTCAGGCATGCTTCGTAACAAAGCAGCTCCTCCTATGCGATTCATAAGCAATTCTAATTGTTGCTTCTGTTGTTATCGTCTCCATTTACGAGCTCCCCCTATGAAATTCTGGTTGTTGCAATGTGACTGGGTGAGATATTCAGGTAAGTCCTCTGTTTATCTCTGTATGAAAGCCCATTAACATGACCAGAGCACTCCACAGATAATATGATGGCCTACAGTATAACACGTTCAAGTAACTCCTCTGTTTATCTCTGTGCGAAAGCCCATTAACATGACCAGAGCACTCCACGGAAAATATGATGGCCTACAGTATAACACGTCTTCCTCGTCTGTGCTGGGACAGTACATATAATTTGGATGAGGAATCTGTGAAACAAGGTGGTATGCAAGAATTCAAGAACAAGAAGAAAAGGATGGTTTTGGGACGAAAGGTCTGTGAAGAGGAGGACAACATATTGGTGCCACCTTGTATATAGAAGTGTTGCAATGGGTATTAGACATTTAAATTACATTTTCCACTCTATTTCATGACAGCAACTTTGTTTTCATAGCTGTGAGCTGAAATAAACAGGAGAAAAAAAGTGAGGGAGATAAAAAAGGAGAGAGAGGCAGACGAGCACTTACAACTTACAGTTGTACACGCAAACACATGAACATGGCACATAGAAGAGATGGAGATTGTTTCAAGTTATAGTTAATGTAAAAGTTAAACAGCAGAAGGAGAGCTGCTGCCACTGCCATCATTTGCCATCTACACTACAGGGCCTTGAGTCTCTGTTCACCTTCAACCTCAAAGGTTTCTTGTAGCATGGCTTTGGTCAACTTTCTCCTTTTCACAAACCCAATAGTAGGAGGTGAAAACTAGAGGACAATAAAACAATTAAATGAATAGAAGAACTAGATATGTAGTGTCAGTGTCAAGGGGCAACCCATTGGGCCTATGTCATGCTTGGGTCAAAAGTGAACTTTAACTGGCATTACCCAATATTAGTAGACTAGAATCTTTTAAAATGCATTACGTGTAATAGCATAAGTAAAAAGCTTCAAATTAAAAACATAGTTTTCTTGATAACGCCTTTAACATGAAAAATGATAGAAATATGTATTTATTTGTTTTTCTAAAAAGTGGAAAATATGATTCAGGCCAAATGGCTAGTATAGCCCTTTGACCACAACATTCATCATCATCATCATTTCATTATCCAATACCCTTTGACCATTACAGTTTAGGGTCGACTCTTATGAGACGGAATTTCTCTAGATCATGCCATTAAACCAAGCAGATGATCAGACCAGTAGTAGTAGAATTACAATTTTGCCCGGATAGCTGGCTTGCAGCCTACTCTTTCCGATTTCCAACTGCCAAGGTTTCTTTAACATGCCCAACGTGCACATAGGGCCTCCGGTTAATCATCCGTCTCCGATAGGGCTAGACTCTAGATCCCACCTAACGATGTTGTAGGGATCAGGGGAGTGGCATATGGGGTTTTTGCAATAAAAATCACTATGTGATTTTTGTTCCCCAAATGAACTCAAAACCGCGTCACCTCATTTTCAGCGCCAGCGCCATGACTACTAAGCCACTGTGTCCCCACGATAACATTAACATTCCAAAATTCATCCCTCCTCTCCTCTGCCTACCCCCCCGCCCCCCACCTCCCAAAACCAAACCCCTTTCCTCTATTTGCATAAATCACAAATCTCAAAACAAACACCACTAATTCACAACCAAATAGTCTTTCCACAAGAGACATATTTGTAGGAATGGTAATAAGAGTGATTAAGAGCTAAAGGTTAAGTACAAATAGCCGGCGATAAAGGTGTACAGTATACATACACTGAAACCACCAGGGGACTACTAGTAATCTGGCATTATAAATAAAAAGAGAATGGCTGTATAATTATAATGAAATCAAACCGTACCTCAGAAAAGGCAGGTGGTATGTGGTAATGGCAGCACAATTGGGGGGGAGGGGGGCGTATAATGAGGTTTCAGTGTACATTCTGTAGCCCATTTGTTTGTTTTTGTTTCTTGAGGGTTTTACGGCGCTATCTGCACAATTTAGGCCATGTCAGCGCCAGATGGGAAAAAGTAAGACTGATTGATAGTAATGAGTAAAGAAAGTGATAGA
>JAUEKY010308136.1:893-20107 GCA_031833965.1 Scyllaea pelagica | reverse complement strand
AGAGAGAGAGAGAGAGAGAGAGAGAGAGAGAGAGAGAGAGAGAGAGAGAGGAAGAGAGGGAGAGAGAGAGAGAGAGAAAGAGAGAGAGAGAGGGAGAGAGAGAGATAAAGAGAGGAGAGAGAGATAGAGACATAGACACAGAGAGAGAAAGAGTGAGAGATAAAAGGGGGGTTACTTATTGGGGGTTTTATTTGGTCTTTTTCATTTACTACAAACAAAAAAGGGATGGGAATGGGCTAAGGCAAAAAGTTAATTTCTTGGTTTATTTCTCTGAATGCAAAAGCAAGTACTAATAAGCACCCTGTATTTCTTACTTTGAATTTCTCAAAATCCTTGTTCATTCATACAATATCCTCTTACAGGCAAGGCCACATCAAGGAAGTATGGGAGTTGATGAAAGCGTCATTACCAGAGTGGAAGCTGCCCGAGCAGGAGTGGGAGAAGCCACCAGAAGATCCTGACCTGTTATCAAAAGAATCAACTCCATCTGTAAGAAGAGCTTTCAATCCTACATTGTGTCCTTCATTTATCATCCATTCCTATAATTACTACTTGTGCTGTCATATTCTTCTCTCTCCATTAGAATCGAAACATTCTTAATTCTATACTCTGGAAATAGTCCATTTATAGACTTCATCTCTCTTTGCAGCCACAATTCTTTAAACCTAGCTTTGTTTTGTGTCTTTGTTTCCCCCGCTTTAAGAAAACTTTAGTGTTGTGTGAAGTAATTATTATGATTTTAAGGAATGTTAGCTTTCCTTTTATTACAATTCACCATTTCAAAATTTTTTTGTTATTTTCATTATAAAATAACTATTTTGCTAAGTCATAGATTAGAGTCTTATTGTTGATCTTGAATTTTTTATCATAACAGTTGAGATATTTGTGTACAATTTGCCTGGGTTTTTTTTTCTTCTCTAAATCAGGAAAGTCTTGTCAAGGATGACAAACTGGAGAAGGAGCAGTCACAGAAAGATATAAAGGACGGGAAAGACAAAGGAAAAGATGGAGGGAAAGAGAAGGGAGGAAAAGATGGAAAAGACAAAGGTATCCTTTGGCTAGATTTTCTTGAGTTTTCTTTCTTAACATTCATTGAATTATTTTATGCAAACAGAATTGTTTTTAAAAAAAGTAAAAAATATAGATTGATTTACAAGTAGAGTTTTATTCCAGGAAAATGCTTATAGCATTTTGGTGCACTGTTTTCATTCATTCATTAAACCTTAGAAGCTAGGCTGATTTAATTTGCATTGATTTTGGTTACATGAGCTGAGATACAAGATGGGCTGAAATTTTGTTTGAAGAATTATGCCTTCCTAAAAGCCTTGAACATATTTTTACCTTTAGAATTGCCATATGTTATTGTTAAGCCTTTACAACAATATTATTCTTTGATTGGACATACGTGGTTTCTTTTCACAGAAAAAGGGAAAGATGACAAGAAGGACAAGAAAGACAAAGATAAAGACAAAGACAAGGATAAGGACAAAGGAAGTGAGTAGATGCTATCTTGAATTCTAGTTTCCTGCTATTGTGTCACACAAAAACATGCACATACATTCACATGCAGGCACACAAATGTGAAAATTATGTTAAGGGAGGCGTGCTTTGATAAATTGTTGCATGACCTTTAGCATGCATAGAAGTTTTCCATATTGTAATTTGTTTTGAAGTTTTAAACTATTGTGTTTGTTGATATAAAATTCTTTAATGTCCACCCTTAACCCAAAGCTTTTCATTTTTAGAAATTTCTATGATAATTTATTTTTTCACTATTTTGCAAACGATTATTTTTTCCTAAAACCTTCATTTGAAATTTCCAATTAGAGATGGGGGGAGAGCTTCAGAGCCACTTTAGATCAGTAAGAGAAAATATAGAGATCCACAGATTTATTTCTATCTGTTTAATGAGTTTGTTTAGAAGTGTTCAATAGCTACTGGTTTATTGTTTTATTACTCTGAAGTGAAGTTTAATCTGTTGCTTGTGAGCAAAACAAGAATGATATACACTTGACCCACTCCTATTTTCATGACTTTTGAATAGGAAGAATAATGTGATTAATGCTATCATATTGGGGAAAGGGAGGAAGGGGGGGGGGGGGTTGTCATCCCAAAACATAGTGAAGAGGAATGCTCAACATCTTATTTCGGCATTTTGAAATGTTAATGCTGTTTGAATATGATATTGACAGATAAGGGCAAAGACAAAGACAAATTGCAAGGTCAGATTATCCCGATGAATTTAAAAGCACCTTATATTAACACCATTTTATGTGCAAATGGCAACCTTATCACTGCCTATGCTTTTACTCCAATGTGTACACCTTCTCACTCACCGACTCATTCACAACATAATATGCATACACACACACACACACACACACACACACACACTTTATTTCAGTTTTTGATCCAGAAAACTGTAGAGATTTTACGCTATTGAGTTGATCCCTCCTTAAACTCACAGCTTAAAACTGATGTCTACTTCAGTATAAGCTGTTTTGAAGGCCATGTTTAGTTGGAACAAGTTGTTTGCTCTTTGTGAAAACCACACAAACAAATGGCATAATCAAAATAATATTTTGTCTGGTAATATAGATTCAGAGTAAATCAGTTCCAACACTTTTTTCTTTGCTGATTGTTATTGAAGCAAGTTCCATGTAGTTTATGTCAAAACATTTACAAAATTCTTCAGATCCTTAACATCTAGCATTTTACTGTTTTTGATATATCTTGCCATGTCCAATAGGGTTTTTTCACCAATCTGAAAACCTGTTTTATTCTCATATTGCTTACCTTGCTCTTAAGATCTATGAATCTTTTCAGATAAAATTCAAGATATTGTGGTTCTTTTAATCTTTACACAAAATTGAATCCATAGTTTTCTAATCTTCATTCATTGTTTGTCTGTTTTTCACAAGAAACAAACAAATATTTATTTCAACATTTTTTTCATAGCTTCCTTTCAAGAACTTATTTAAAAGCTTGGATTCTATAAGATCTTTTTATAGCTACATTTTCTTTGAAGTGAGACTAAGTTCATTGTTTTCTTTTAAATTCTGAAATCAGATGCCATGCAGCACAAAAATTTTGTTTACAGTGATAACTGGGTCAAAGTGTGGGGGCATCTTATCTTCCTAGCAATATCATACTATCCTTTTGCTTTGTGTAAACTGGCTGTCTGCTGTACTACTTCAAATATTTTCATTCAAATGAATAATGATACTACACACATATGCAAATACACATGACTTGCATTCAAATCATCATGTAAAAAAATCTTGTTGAAATTCAAATTAATTTGAACATTAACATTTGATCTGTCCTGTAATGTATGAATACAAATAATAAAAATTCCACACAAGAACTGCTTTATTATAATTTCAGAAATTTTATGTCTTGATTTATTTACCCCTGCACATTTTCATTTGGGCAACCATCTTGAGCACCATCATACCTACATGCTCATTGCATCACTAATCAATAAAAGGAAATCTTAATTGCCACCTATGGTCATTTATGAATGATATAAACCTGAAATTACTTGCAGTAGTCAACAAAATAACAAATTATAATGATTTTTTACCGCAATCTATCAAAGAAAGAGCAGTTTGAAAGATAGGCATCACATGTTTCCTTTTTGCTAAAAGTGCTAATTAAGAAAAATGTACCGTTCTCTTCATGTGGAAAACATAGCAATTTTGTTGAGGAAAGTTTTATAGAGTGAAAGTTGACTTAGATCTAGAAATGATTGCATTTCAGTAATAATTTGACATAGATTCATGAAAGTGAGTGTGCAAAAAACTTCAGGTTTTGTACATGAAGTGGCAAAATGTCAACTGGGGCTTTGGTTCTCTAATCTTTTGTTACCCTCCAGTTATGAGATGTTTTAATGCTACAACAAAATGCATTTTTTATCAGATTTATACCAGACAAAACCAAGTTTAGCTATGACATTTTTAATTTGAGGGTAAGGCAGAGTCAAAATAGAAACTAGTCAGCAAACAATTTTTAAGAAAATATTCCACTGCATGTCATTATAAAAACTTATTACATTTTTGTTCTTACAAAACGTCTCAAAAGAATTTGGAAGATTTTCAGCAGTATATGTTTTCTTTCATTTAATTTGAGTAGATAAATCAATTGCAAAAGGTCAATGCTTTATACGAGAATTTAAAAATAGATTTTTATCAAGGATCTTTTTTTTCTTCCGCACAATCTTTATTTTTTGAACATACTCTTACTTACTTCCACTTCCATGCTTTGGTACTATTTAAGAAAGTTTCTCTTGCTCCAGACATATTATTGTGTACGCCATGCTACTTTTCTATAATTGCTTCTATACCCTTAAATTCCATGAACAAAGAATATATAGATAAACAATTGAAATGGACAGTATTCTCCTCCTTCAATCTCTCAATAAAGGCACAGTTTTTAATCTATGGGTTTTTTCTTTTTAGAAATTACTGGTTACAGATCCAATCAAAATGGAGAGGACATGATAGCATACTGTTTCATATCATTTGAAGCATGAAATGAACAATATTATTATGTTATGTTAATGATGATCTTTGTTTTCTTATCCTATCATTCTTTACTATTTTTCTGTTGTATGCTGATTGGTCGGTTGCCTGTACTATTCTGGATAAAAGACTTTTAGTAAACTCAAAAGGGGTTTGTTTCTGTAATTTTCTTGTCAAAGCTGATCTCTTTTTGTTATGAAATCATCCCTTGCAACAGCATTGTAACTATCTGCATGAAGATGATGATATCATACTCAAATCATCTCCTGATGGATCAATAGTATATTTGATAAATATATGTCTCATGCTCTAAACAGTTGTTTCCTATAATTTTGGCAAATTTTTATTACTCCCTATTTTACTTTTTTCCTTCTTCTCTTTCTCTCACTTCTGCCACTGTTCCGTCTGCTGTAATGACATCCCTTGCTGCTACTGCTGCTAATTAAATAAAGCTGTATTCTGTGCTGCTGCAATTTCTGTTGACTTTTGCTCTTGCTGCTTCTTAGATGTTTAAGTTTAACTTATGATGAGTCCTGCTGACATCTAATGCTACCTCTCTTGCAAGGTGAAAGCAAAATTCTCGTTATTTTTTTTCTTTGATTTACCTGTGTCAACCTACACATGTGCTGTCCTTGAAAAGCTGAGCAAACTGTTGCTAAAATCACACTTTTTTCCTCTATCAACATCACCAAGAATATGGCAAATTAAGTAGATTAAAACCCTTTGGCTCATAGATCAACTACTCAACTCAGGTTGCCCTTTATTCGTCATCAAAGAAACTCAATTATTGAATATAAAGCAAATCTGATAAGATTCAACATTGCTTTACACAGGATTCTTTACACAACGTATCACAGGCAGGTTGCATCAGTATCTTTCACTGATATGTTTCTAGAATTCATTATTTCTATCATTCAAAAATTTATTATCATTATTTGTTTCCCTTGCATTCATTCATTGCTAAAAAGATTTTTGATGTATTTCTGTCCATTCATTGATTCAACCACCCCAAAATTTACCATCATTATCTATATCTGTCATTCATTCACTAGTAAAAAGGATGATCTGATGTGTACCTGTCACTTTTTTCATTGATTCCATCATCCACAAATTTGCTATCATTATATTACTTTTCTAACATTTTTCAGTGAAAAGAATATTCTGGTCTGTTTCTGTTACTTCTTTCATTGATTCTATTATCCCCAAATTTACTATCATTATAATTTATAACATTAATCAGTATAAAGAATATTCTGGTAAGCTCCTGTCACTTCTGTCATTGATTATATCATCCCCAAATTACTATGATTAAATTCTTCTAGTGCCTGTAGTGGCTAAACAGCGTACTCTTGTCGATAAGGCTGCAAGTCCAATCTCAGGCTATATTGAAATTTTGTTTGACCTGCCTAGATGTACACCACAATGTGTATTTTCTTTGAGTTATTCAAGAGTGGGTACAGTGGGCTAGCCACCTGCTTGTCTTAATCTTTTGGCTCAGAGTATTTCCTGACTTTTGTTTGATATCAGATTGAGTTGGTACTTTTTAATACATTCTGGTGTCAAACATTATGTCAGTCCCTTGGGCAGTACAAAAGGGAATCTGATAACATAACAAACACATTTTTTTCGAACATTCATCAGTACAAAGAATATTCTGGTCTGATCCTGTCACTTCTTTCATTGATTGAATCGTCCCCAATTTCGCTATCATTATATTTTAATAACATTCATCAGTACAAAGAATATTCTTGTCTGTTCCTGTCACTTCTTTCATTGATTGAAACATTCCCAAATTTACTATCATCATATTATCATATTTTTCTAACATTCGTAATTAAAAAGAATATTCTGGTCTTTTCCTGTCACTTCTTTCATTGATTGAATCATCCCCAAATTTACTATCATTATATTTTTCAAACATTCATAAGTAAAAAGAATATTGCAGTCTGTTCCTGTCACTGTTTTCATCAAATCTTTTTGTGATCCTGTCAACAGAGGAGAAGACTGGGCTGGACGATTTCATCTTGCCGGAGAAGCCAGAGATTGTCATGTTTGCCACCTACAGCAGCACGCCCAAGTATCCTGTCAAAGTGTCAGTGCTGGGAGAAATGGCAAGTATCAGAGTCACTTGATTTTAGACTGTTTAAGCCTTTGTCTACCAAGCTTGCTCTGTGAGAATGCTTCCATTACTGATGCATCCTCAGTTAGGAGGCAATGAGATAAAGGTAACTCAGCATTGAGGAAGGAAAAAATATCAAAACCACACTATTATGAGTGGAAGCATATAATGCTAGCTTTGCCTATTTTTTTTATTTTTTTTAATTTCAACACCAGCACTACAGCCATAGATTTAAGTAAAAAAAACACCAATTCCATACAAATGCTCTGTGAATTGAGCCAATTTCACCAGCAAATGAATATTGACAACAAAAGTAATCAAGTTTATCTAGAAAGACAGCAAACTACCCCATTAGAATTGTTACATAGTGCATCATCAGTAAAGTTGCCTTTTTAAAGAGCACATCTCCCTCCACCATCTCACTGCATTCTTTCGTTCTGAAACTTCCACTCATGAATCAATATTCCAAGAAAGGTGAATTCTTTCAATTGCTTTTCTTAGTATTTTGATCATATGCATTCTATCATAATAAAATTAAAGTGAATTCACAATTATTTCAGCATCTCATTTTGATATTTTGAGAGGTTAACACAGAGGCAAGGCAAAAGTTGTGCATATTTTCAATGATAGAATGCATTCTTCTTTGTGTGGCATTCAAAATTTAGCACAGTAGGCTGAACACCTGGTTAGAACTTAGTCCAGCTCCAAAGTAATATTTTTTTCTGGTACCATCTTTAGCTACATTTGTGGCAAAAATATCTTTACTCCTTCCCTCCATTAGTGACTTGAGAGAGAGAGAGAGAGAGAGAGAGAGAGAGAGAGAGAGAGAGAGAGAGAGAGAGTAATTGTTGATGCCATTAACGCTGTAGTGTTTCCATGGCAACCTGAGTTCTGTCGATAAACATGGACGCAGACCGACGTCAGCTGGCGACCCCAGATGGCAAAACAAACTCGTGATGGTTTAACTTCGCAATTCATCTCTTTAAAAATCGGTTTCTTTGATCCACAATATATTTATTCTTCTATTCTTCTAGCCCCCTCGTCTTGTCATGACACAGAAATCAACTTTTCTTCTGACAAGTGTAAAATTGTTTTCTGGAGTTCCGACTTTCTTCTAAAAACAAAGCAAAAAACAAACAAACCAACGATATCATAAATCATTATTGTATATACAATGGATATATATATATAGAGAGAGAGAAAAAAATCAAACTTGAAATTATTCAAGAATTAAATTCATATGAATGCTGTTACTTACAGAACACGAGATTTGTCATTTAATTTATCATTGAGCTTTAGAAAGGAGCGGATTGAAGAAGAACTGGCTTGGAAGGAGCAAGCGAGGGAGAACGAAAACAAATTGCAGTTAAGTGAGTTCCTACTCAGATCAGAGACTCAGCACTTCTGTGTTTATTTATACATGCGGTATGATGTGAAGCTTTCCATTGATCTACTCTTCCCAGGCCACCGTGCCCTTCACCAAGTCTAGTGCCTAGAGGGATGGACAGACAAGCTACCGATTTTCCACCCGGGGAATAGGCAAAGAGAGATACATTCGTTTGGTGTTTAACGTTGACGTATTAACGTAATGGTTATGAAAATGAACCTTTTTTCGTAAATGTTTAACGCCCTGGTCATGATAGGCCGTCATATCATCAACAGATCCCTCTGGACAAGTTAAGGCGCTGCCGTATAAAGATAAATGACAACTAATTCGAATATCACACCTAGTCACATTTAATCAACACCGGGCCAATCAGTCTTAGCATTGTTCCCATAATGCCGAGCGCCAGGCGGGACGGCTGCTAGATTGTCGAAATTAACGTCTTGGGTACCTATGACGCAGGCGAGAATTGAACCAACGACCTACCAGTTCCGAGGCTAGCACTCAACCCGTTGAGCCACCGGTGTCGACGACTGGCGTTAGAATCCGCGCCTCATAAGACAGATCGTTTGGTTGTCGGTCATGGTTACACAATCTGAACGCAATGGACTGTGTACAAATTTGATGAGTCAGATAACCAAGCGAAGATTAAACCGCAAGCCCTTTTGTTTCTTTTGCCCGATAAAGCAGAAGGGTTTAAATGTCAAGGTGACCTCACTTTACCTGGATTGTCAGGTTTCACGTGTGGCATTATCATTGCGTGTGTTAGTGATAATGGATTGAATGTTTACATTTTGTTTTCATTCAATTGTTTTTCTCTATAATTCATCGGCGTGTTTGAAATTGAAGCAATCGTTTACACAGGTGATTGAAGATTGCTATTTGCATGTCTCTCCCGTAATTCTTTAACAACCAATAAGTGTGTGGACGGTGACGATAACGACGACTGATGGTGACGCTGACGGCAGCATATTATGTTCTAGGTTGTAACATAGGAGAAACTTTTTTTTTCTTCATTCTGTCAACAGTCACAACAAACGTTTTGGGAATACGAACGATAAAGATAACCACGGAGGCGGGAAAGGAACCAAAGGCTATCGTTATAGTTGTTGGTTATCTCTACCGTCACCCACCGCAAATTAAAGAACGCTCGCCTTGTTCCTGGTCCTGTTGTTACTTCAGAGGCTACAATGAAGATATTCGGCAAAGGAATCTCTGGTTCGTTTCTTGCTCCCAAAGGATCTTATTTGTTTCATTATTACTCAGTTTTTCGGACGGAGGTCGAATATATTATCATGCCCTGAATATCATCTGGAGTGTGAATTGATTCCTATCGAAGCTTTTTCCCACTGAAGCACGAATGCAACCTTGGATATATTATACAGGAGAGACAACACTCAGAAACAGACAAAAATGCCATGAATAATAAATCACATAATTGATTACACCATTTTGAAACATAAGCCAAACACCATTTAATTTCCTGTGTCCCCTTATCTACTTACTATGGAAAAAACAACATTGTTATGCCTATTCTAACTACCTAGGAAATAAAGTATTGGTGAGGAACAGCTTCAATTCTTAAGCACTCACACTGCCATAGTGTCTCTTCAAGATTTATTTTCCTTTTCCACACACTGGAATTGCTTGACTGACGCGCCCTTCTTCGAATCAGGCATCCTGTTCAGTCTTCTAGAATTTTCCGATCTCCTTTTCATTGATCGCAAAAATGAAACAGGGGGTAAAAGGGGGGTGGGGGGGGCGAGGGGAGGTGAGGGAGAGAGAGAGAGAGAGAGAGAGTTTGAGAGTGTCACTATGAAAACAGCATAAAGGCTTGGATAGACCATACAAAGGATGTAGAGTTAACATCTGATGTTTTTTATGTTCCTTCATCTGCAGGCTGATGCTAGTGAGAAGCTTCGTCAGAATGGCTTGTCCCACATGTACCCCCACCCTGTGTGCATCACCCAAACACGATCGTGTCCCCTTGAGCCGCCACCTCCCCCTGTGGTGATCCCCGCATGGAAACTTATCCGGCCTCGTAAAAAGAAGAGTCCCCCTCATGATGAACCTGTTCGTAAGTGTTGTCAAATTGAATGAATATTGAATTAGTGTGAATTCATGGATCTTATTGAAGAATTGATACAATTGGTTGATCTCATATTTACTACTTAAGCCTAGATCCTGAGTTTATGTGGGTTGTCCTTTTCTATTAAGACGTCAAAATAAAACAAAAGCATCTTTCATTCTATTCTTACAGCTGATGTCGAGCCTCCAAGAGAGATTCAGTGTTTGGAAATCACGTCTCCTTTTGTCAACTACAAAGTGAGCCCTGTGCCTATTCCCACCGACACGTAAGCTGCTTATCCATACCACCTGGTTTTGAAGACCAGATTATGCTATTTTCCTTTCTTTGTTAGTGTCCCTGTATCTTGTTGTATGAGTTTGTTGATGAACGAATGCCTTGCAATTATCCTTGATACTACTGCTATTCTTCTCTAAGTTAATTCTTTTTCATCATTTTGTGCCAGGCTTTCAGTTGCCTCTGAACTTTTAAAAACTTAGCAGGGCAATTTATTATCCCACCTACTCTATTCATGCAGTGGAACTGCCACCTGAAGATGGCATTGGGTCTTGACCTTTATTTGAAGCCTGCCTAAAACATGTTTATATCTTTTTAGCACCGCATAGATAAATCACAAGATTTCCCCACCATGGCAAAGTCTTTTGCTGGTTACATTTTCTAGACTGTTATATTCTACACCCGAGGAACCTAGTTATAGATGCCTTTGTAATCTGCAATCGGAATTATTCCCATTATGAAACCCTTGTTTTTGCAAGTTTATTTTTAGCTTTTATTTCTGCCATTGCCTCAGGCTGAGAAAATGATAGCTATGTTGCTGCAGTGCTGAACTATCCCACAATGCAAATCAAGTGGTGCTTACAAACTTGAATAGCAGTCACCTCAGAGTTCTTAATCTACCCAGCAGTAGATGATTCGATAAGTCTGTTCTTGCTTGTTTGAAATAAAGATAGTGTTGAAAGGAATAAAAAGTTGTCAATGTTATATGTAAGAGACAATGTCTAAACAACACAGAAGTTTTATGCTCTTGCCCCTAAGCTTAGGTGCGTAATACTGAACATGGAACTCTTATTTTACATTTTCCAAGGCATCGGCCCAAGTCCTCTCTGGAACGGGGAGGAGCCAGATCTAGAGGGGAGACGGACCAGGCCATTGAGGAGACAGATGAAAACGCTCCAACGCCTCCCCTGGTCACACCAGAACCAGAACCTCTGCCTCCTGTGGAAGAACCTGTGAAAGAGGTGAGGAGATGAAAAATGTTGAATTTGACCAAAAATATATGCCTTGTGTGTATTTCTTATCTTCTTCAATATTTCTATTTCAGATGAAGCCTGTCTTTCAATAGAAAGATCAATACTAAGTTGTTCCTATTGACAATGGTTTTCATTTTTTAATTGTATAAATCTTTTATGTTTATTTTTTTGGTGCCAGTCATGTTTTCTCTGAAAAAAAAAGCTGTCTAGAAGTGATGAAGTCACTAATTGAAATGAAAGTGCCTCATGCAAATAATTTTGCAAATTTGATTTATACTCCTCTGTAAATCAATGTGTCCCTCATATGACTCATTCACAAAAGACATGCAATTGTGAACCCACGAAAAGCAACAAAACATCTCATGGGACACATATCAAATACCAAATCAAGATAAAGATGGCAGGGGAGTATATTCATTTTTAAGAACTTGGAAAATAAAGATATTTTGTATTATGCTTATCATAAGATGAACTTCTATGATTTCTATATTTTTCTTTTTTTCTTTTTTAGCTCTTGAGGAATTTGAAAACTATCCTTTTTTCATTTGAAACAAGTTTGAGTATTTGAGTACCTGTAAAGAATGTCTCTTCTTCTCAATTTTCTTTTATCTACCTTTCAATAACTTAAATGCACTTGTTCTAGTTTATCGGAATCCCATAGGACTCCAGAGGTTTAGCTTTTAAACCACCCAAGGCTACTCTACAACATTTGTTGTCATTGGATTTCATACTTACTTGATTTCCATTATACTTATACTTGAATACAAAATTGTCTGTGATATTTTACTCTGGTTACTGAATGACCTTTTTGTTGCCCTGTTTATCAATAAGCTGCTCCTTGAAGTGAAGGAAAAGGTAACAAAAATTGGTCTAACTCTATCTATACCTGGGTGGCTCTATTTGCTCTGAATTATTTTCTTAAAATCTAACTACTTTGCAGATGTTGTCATTTCAAATCTTTCAATGCTTTTTTTTACTCCTCATCTTTTCATTTACTGTCCTTTCTTCATTACAGATGTTTCTTGCACTCAGCATTATTTCTTTTAAAGATTCTGAGCTATCATATGAAAACAAACAAAAACTTTCATTAATCTAAGCTATTTTTTCGGTCATAATTGTACAGGGTGACAGCAAAAACACTCACTGGTTTCAAATAGTTTTGATATGACCCATGGAGTGAATACTGTGACAAGTTTAGTGTCTGCACTTGCGGAAACTGAAAAGGTTCTTTATGTTGTTGGCTGGTTGATGCCATAGGTACTTGATATAAGCCACTCTTGGCGCTTGGAATACATCAAACTTTATCTAGACTTCCTGAAGCATATAGAGCTATAGTTTTGCATTTCTGCAATTCATCTATGTCCATGGTGGAGCTAGGGAGGTAGATAAACTTTGTCTCCAACATTTGGCTTAAGAACAGGTGTCAGACAGCTAGGTTTGATGATCTCAGGGGACATTTGTCCACCACGATTAATTCATTGGGCTTGTAGGCTTCAAGTGAGAATTGTATTGATATTGAGAGTACAGTCTGGCAGTGTTCTATCCTGTTAGAACATGTAGTCACCTCTTTCAGCTGCTAGTCATTGAAGCAACCAGTTCTCTAGCATTTCCTGATATGTTTGCCTGGTTTTCGATGGTCCTTAGATAAGAATCAGTCCACACCCAGACCACTCTGCTGCTGCTACTGCATAAATCATATTCTCTTTGAGAAAGTTAGGTGCAAGCTCATAAATGGCATGAGAGTTCTGAGTTCTCCATACAAAATTGCATCACTTTGTGCAACTGTAGACACTAAACTTGAAAGATTATTCATTCAACTTGTCATAACATGACTAATCAAAATCAAGGGGTGTCTTTGTGTCACCTGTACTTAGAAATCTCTGCTTTTTGTTTTCTACTATGCCTCATTTGCGTGAAAAAGGAAACAGATACAAAACCAAACCTGAAATTGAAAGGCTGTATTCCTTCATTGTTTATATCTGCAAAGGCTATTTCATGCTTAAAGAGAATTGCACCATCTATCTTTTCCTGCCCCCACACATCTTTCATTTAATTGACTTGCTAGACCTTGTAATTATTTTGATCAATAGCTACTGTGTTGTCCTTCTGTCATTAAGCTCAATCAATTTTATTTCTTTAATCAATCTAAGTACTTGTCAAGATTCTAAAGACAAGATGTTTTGTTTGATTATCCTCTTCCATTCACTATTTTCATGCCTGATAATTTGACTAAAATGACTGATTGGTATAAAAGAAAAAGTAACTCTCTTTGATTAGTAACAACTTTTGAGTCTATTGATTTGATGGTCATTTCTGTTAACAAACATCAGTAACTGCAAGTCCTCTCTCACTAGGCTTTTAAAAAACCTTGGTCTTGTTTAACCTTTCAGATACATTTAACCCTTTGAACCCCAGCTTTTTGAGTCTTAGATAACCCTGTACCAAGGCTCCTGAAAGGAATTAAACTTGCAGTTATTTTTACCGATTTGTAATCACTCTCCATTCAAGAAACCAATACATGTTACGCTAAACAGTAGATGCAAAACACAATTTTTACAGAGTCTTCAATGTGTTATTTAGATCATTTATCATTTCAAACATTGTTAACAAATACTCCAGTGTAGTTTGGAATACTCTAATATGGTTTGCGTACTGTGGTATTGTAAAGCAAAATTACACACCAATAAAAGAAATCCTATCTAAACCATGTGAAATAATCCCACAATGCTCTCATAATCACTTGACGTAAAGCTGGTCTCAGAAGTTTATTATATGGCTTACATCTAAAATGGAGGATCTGTTTACCTACAAGATAAAGGAAAATAATTCCCCCTCTCAGATATAATGAAATAGGTTCCAGGGACTGAGCATTCTTTCAACTTAATCAAGATCAAGCACACACCAGGTTCCATTTTGTTCCCTCTTTGTGTTTATTTGGATATTTGAATACTAGGCTGCCTGTAGTGGCTAAGCAGCGTATCTTTGTATAGATAAGGCCCCAAGTCCCATCTCAAGCTACATTAAAATTTGTTTGACCTCCTTAGATGTAGACCTCAATGTGTATTTTCTTTCAGTCATTCAAGAGTGGGCACATTGGGCTAGCCTTATGCTTGTCTTAATCTCTTGGCTCAGAGTTTTTTTCTGGCTTTCGTTTGATATCAGATTGTGTTCATACTTTCTGACCCATTCTGGTGTTAAACATTTTGTTTTGTCCCTATTCTGCTATTGAACGGTACATATGGGATCTGATAACAAAACAAAACAAAAAGAAATACTAGGTGAATACAAACATAGCCTGAGCTGGCTTTTGCATTTTGATGGCTCTATATATTATTCACCTTCCTGATAGAAACATTCTAAAATTTCGAAATAGAGTTCTCAAATTAAAAGAAACAAAACATTTAAATGTTATCTTCTACACAATTTAGGTCAAATCGCTGGCAGAGCACTCTGGAATGTTAACATGCTGCTAAACAGAGATAAATGGAGAACTCACATGAATATCTCCTCCAGTCACATTGTACTGGCACTGGGCTGACCAGTCAAATCTTTAAAGTCTTATTTTGTTGTTTCTTTTATCAAAAATTCAAAAGCCTCTGGTCAATTATCTATTTCATCTGTTTACTGTTGTTATCATTTCATCAATGACTATTCTTTTGAATAACATATTTTCATTATCATTATTCATGTCTATAAGGATGATGATATTAAAGACAAACCAGGCACTCCAAAACGAAGAGCCTCTGGCAAGGTGAGCTATTCAAACTTTTGTTTATTCTAATGTGATTTTTGTTTGGTTTGTGTTTTTATTTTTGTGGTTTTTTTTTGCTAATTCCATATGCTTTCAGGTGAGAAGTGAGACATGTGTACATTCTTAAATGGTATCTTAACATTATAAAAGATGTTTCTTTTTTTTAAAGAAATGGCACTAAATCACATTTGTGTTCTCTTAAATAAATATAAATAATGATGATAATAATAATTCATTTGTATGGCACCAGTTTTGATTGAAAATATAAAAGATGTTTCTTACTTGAGACTAAATCACATTTGTTTTCTCTATGAAGAATTCTTAACTGGTTTTTCATTCATGAACAGGAAGTTCAGATATAAACACTGCAATCAAAACCACATTACAAGTATCAATATGTAATGTTATAATACTTGATTATAGATAGAAATCTGCAATAGGAGTACACAGCAAACTGTCCTTAAAACAAAATACTAACTACCCACCACACCTCACCCCCTTCAAAGAACAAAAGAAGAATATAGTGTGTCTCCAGAACAGAAATTCTCAAGTGCAGAATAAAATGATACTATAGAACAAATAATACAGTTTTATTTTTCACCTGTGTTTAGGATCGCAAGAGCAAACCTGGTTCAGCTTCCAAAGAGAGAGGTAGTGCAAAGCGACCTGAATCGAGACAGTCTATCAGAGGAGAGGATAGCAAATCAGAAAAGGGAAAAGGTAACACTAGGCTAACCATAGACCCCTCATACTGTTATCTAAACTTGACCCACTTTTGGTCTGCATTATCAACAAATATATTGTAATTAGAATACTTTTAAGGAATTATAGTGACAAAACAAAAATAATGTCTTGTGTTGGCATACCTGAATGACTTTGTTTTCAACCTTGTTGTGATTGATGATTATTTGTCAATAATTAGAATGTGAGCATATCATAATGATGTTTTGAAAATAAATTCTTTTTGGTGAAAAACTTACATACCTGATATCCTTGAACATTCATTTTAGATATGCGGTTTAGTTAAATTTGATCATTGCTTATCTTTTAAAAGGTTCCTCAGCATTTAGGAGTTTCCTAAGTATTTACAAAACCCAACCATTTCCTTTATATAATTTCATACATTTACGGCAATTAAGACTCTTTTTCTCTCATAGAGAAATTAGGCAATTATTTTGTTAACAGTAAATGGAGCAAATTAAAAAATTAGAGATTGTTATGTTGAAGGACAAGGTTGCTTTATGTCAACATGCAGCTTGATAGTTTTTGTAAGTTGCAAGCTTGAGATCAAGCGCATAAAAGTAAAACAAACTCAATTGAATTGCCACGGGTCTTGCTGAGATTTTGGGTTTTCAAGACTAAATTACTCCTTTTTTAATCATGGTAGTTCAATTTTGTTTTGTATAATGTTTTACGTTTGTTGATACTGCTGAAAATGGACAATATCCGGGACTTTTTTTCCACAGATGCAGCAAAGGGTGATGTCCCACCACCTGGAGTGCAGCCTGTCGTGTCTGCTGGAGGTCTGGCTCCCATAGTCAACCCCGTTACAGGTCCTGATGGTGAGCCCTTGCCTATGGAGGAAGAGCAGCTGCCAGAACCTCCTGTTGACAACAGCCCAAAGCCCAAGAAAGCTTGGATGGACTTTGATATCTTCTGTAAATGCTTCAGGTAAAACAAAAATGAAAATCGGATCTCTTGTAAAGTGTATTTCTTTTATTTTTTTTCTTATTTCAACGAGGTGAAAATAAGTGCCATTACTATTAACATTATTTTTTTCGCGTCTGATGATTAGAAAGTGGTTTGCAAGCTGCATGTCTTGCCCCACGTATTTGATATTGCTGTTTGTCTGGTTTCCTTTAAGAAATAATGAGGTCACGAAATAAAGATTCCACTGTGTTAAAATCTTCCTTTTTTCGCCTTATTTTTAATAGAAAACTTGACCATGAAGAAATAAAGTAATTGATGATTCAAAATTTCATGTACTTCATGATTTAAGGTTATTGGAATTCTATCATTCTTTCTAATTTTCAGGACCTTGTATGTCTTTCACAAGCCAAACACATACTTATGCAATCAGAGATACTCTGACCTCAAGGTAAGTTTAAAACTAAAATAATCATTTCTTTCAATTTGTCTCGCCCTATCTTTAGATAATATTTTTTTTCCATAAGTAGCTGTTATTCTAGAACAATCAGCATATAACATCTACCTATAGTATCTTGTATGAGTTGTAAACAGAAATTTTACCTTTGAATTTTTTCAAACTTAGCCATGGAAAAAAATCAATTATCATATATTTTATTCTTTGATATGAGATATATATTCTAAACCCTTTTCTCAACAAATTAGAAAATTAGATTAACAATTAGAGCACCCACACTTTTATAGACAACATCTAGGATTCTGTGACAGGTTCTCACCTTGTATACTTTTGTCGAATGCTTGCTAATGGAGGAGGAGGATGAGGTTTGTGGGGAGTCATAAGCTTTGTGAATTCAGAAAGCAAAATGTTTCACTGATAAAATCTGAAATACATTTTATCACTACACACCTGTGCACAAGATCGCTTTTGTTGTTAATTCAGAGGGAAAAATTCTTTCACAACAATTAAATGCACAAGCTTTAAAACACTTTTTTTTCATGAAGACGTTCAGGACTTTTTAAGAATCTGTTGTGTTTTATCCTAGCAATATTTTTTGTTTGCTACTTTTATTGATTTTGAAGACCAACCGATATAGCAATATGTGTTTACTAGTAACTCTCTTTAATATTGACTGAACTTTCAAATGCCAACTCATTATACTTTTTCAGATTTCATTGTAATAAACTAAAACACCAATTCCAAGCTCATGAAAATGATGCAAAAAGCACACAACATTATTTTACTTGTGTGTTGAAAATCTCAAAGACAGATACAGGGATTTAACATTTTCCCAATAAAAAAACACAAGGATTGGCTTTGCTCAGAGTGTTTCAAAGTGAAAGCAGTATCATATACACACATTCAAAGCCACTGTTAGCAGGTCTATGTTGTATCCCTTGCCACAGATGCAAGTGTAAGACTGCTTTTCATGCTACTTGCAGGTAGAGAGATTTTCTTACAACAATATTACATTGAAAGAAACATATGACGAAGATTATTTTACAATCAATATAGGGAAAAAAAGTGAATGACAAATGCCAAGAGGACCGTACACTGTTTTGATAGTTATACTAGTGATGGATAGCCAGACTGATTACAATTTTTCTTCAATGGTTCACTCAACTATCATTAAGTAAACAGCAATCATTTTATTGCCATTTAACAACACAATTTACTGAGCCGTTGATTTTATAGAAAGCAGTCACTATAATGGCCATGGCTTACAGCTGCTCCAGCAGATAACCATGCTGTGATGCATCAATGCCTACTTCTGTCTATGGCAGGATCGATGTGTTCCCTCACTGATTTCTAAACCTGTGGACATGGGGTAGAAGGAATTTCATGAATTCATCTTTCCTGTGACAGAGGAAAACTGATAATTTCTTTCTAAAATGATAAATGATACACTTCAAACATTTGCATTTCAGATAACTAATGCGCCCACAGTCCACTCTACACATGTCAGTTTAAATTTCCTTGTCTTCTTTGTGTGGTGATTTAGCTTGTCTTGTAGCTCCAATGCTGCTGAGGATGCTTTTTTAAAAATAGATAAGACTAACATGTTACAAAGGATTCTATTCTATCCCCAATACAAAATGAACATCTGGACATATCAAATTGATAGGGAATCAAAATAATTAATTTTTTTATCATTCCAAAGCAAACAGGGCAAAATCACACGCTTTGCTTGTATAAGAACTATTGTTTTTTTCTTTTTCACCTTTTTTCCTATTTGATGTTATCAGCACTAGACATACGCACAGTCAGAGAAAACAGAATTGCTTTTGTATGTCCTTTTAAAGGCTTTCAGTTCATTTGCAGACAATTGATTTTGGTGATGAAAATGTTAACTTTTGTATGACAAGAGCCTGTGATTTAGAGATCTGAGGGTTTTTTTTTTTTGGTTTTTTTTTTTGGTTTTTTTTTTGGGGGGGGGTGGTGTTTTGTTTTTTGTT
>JAUEKY010307803.1:0-13018 GCA_031833965.1 Scyllaea pelagica | reverse complement strand
CCCCCCCCCCCCCCCCCCCCCCCCCCCCCCCCCCCCCCCCCCCCCCCGGCCCATGCCCTTGATAATGGATGAAATCATACCCTACGTGTCTACATTTTAGAATGGAAGACTCTTCAAGATAAGCCTTAGTGCTTGGTCATTTGTTTTGAGTTTGTATTCTAAAAGTTTCTCTTTACTGCAAATTGTTACCTGCTGCATGGGTATTTCAAAATGAATATCCTTATGTTCAAGTCATGATTCCAGCATCCGACATTTTCTTCATTACAACAGAATTCTGGTAGCTTGCCAGTCAGTAGAAAATATAAAAGAAAGCATTATATAATATTTATAGTATCATAATACTATCACATGATATATTAAAACCAATGTAAATTATTTCCAATTGAATGGGCAGTACTGATGATTGATAGGTATGATTTTCTATATTGCCTAGCAAGCTTGCGTACCCAAAACCTAGAATAAAATAAAGATTGTTTGTGTGAAATTTGACTGTGTTTTTTTAACTGGATCTCAGATATCTATGATCTAGTTTAAGTTTTTTTCTCTATTAATCTCTCTTGTGATTGTATCTATGCAGATTTTAGGTATCAAAACCTACAATAAAAATTTTCTGTTTCAGATGTGACTGTCTTTTTTTAACTAAACAGATAAACTGTGCATGAACTCAACATTTACCAAGTTTAGAGGAACATTCTTTGTCTCTTAGACTGTTTATTTATTCATGGGCTTTGTCTCTCTCTCGTTTCAAACTTTGCTGTCTACTTTCAATTTTCAATTTCAGCAAACCAAAATAAACCGGCATTAGTGTGAGATTGGCTGCCACTAAAGCCAATTCTATGCCAAAATAGTGTATGTGTACTTCTGGCTAGATAATTATTACAGTCTTTGGTGCTATGTGCGGTTTTCTAAAATTTTATAAGGATACTACAGATGTTATACATTTTCATAGTAGTTATGGTGCAAACACCTTCTAGTTTTGGCAAAAATAAATTGACATAAAGCGGTGAGATATTCTGGCTTAAAGTAGAATAAACATTCAGTAAATTGTAGTATAAGCGTTTGGTAAGCAAAAAACATGATGAGGAGATTTTAAACGATCTAGAACTGTTTTTAATTTTTCTTTCATTTTTTAAATTTGGATTTAAGAATTGAATTGATGTAAACCAAGCTCAACCTAAAAGCAAGCCTCTGTAATTTTTTTCAAAACTCTACCTTTTGTAGTTTTCTCAGCCATTGGAGACAAACACCGAAGTCTATTCTTTTATATAAATAGATATCCACTGAACACCTGATAGTGCTTTGGGTGTCTAGCTCCAGCAGCAATACTAATCAAAGTACAAGACTGAAATGCAACTTGTTAAGTCTTAGCGCTTTTTATTTTGGACAAGGATAATGTTGCTGATAGCAAATTAATCATTTGTACCTGAAAAGAGTGGGGGAATTTTCAGTGAAGAGACTTTTACAAAGACTGTATTTTGCACTAATGCTGATTGACAGGAGTCTAACTCACAGCCTCACTGTTGCTGGCCAAAGAGTTCACCACTTGAACACAAAGCTGCATAACGCTCATTCATAATTTTGTTTTTCCACTTTTTTTTTTTTTGCAAAGCTGTGTGTGTGTACAAGGGTAACAGCTACACACAGGACCAGGTCTGGTATGATGGCTGTGAAAAGACTTGTGTTTGTGAGGATGCCTCTATCCAGTATTACAGATGTACACAAAGGTAACATTGTCCTAATTGCCAAGGCACACACTGGTTCAAGTTTTTTCTTTAGTTTATGAGTATTTCAACTTTATCCTCATGACTTTAAGATCTGAAATTAGTTATAAGAGCTTGAAGGATAAAAAAGTTATGTAATCTTTTGATGTTGCTGGTTTCCTTGATATCTAAAGAGATAGAATTGATAGTGTAGGAAGCAGAGAACAAATGTTTGTGAACAATCCAACAGGAATTTAATGACTGACCATGTGGACCCACAGGAGACAAAACAAATAATGCATGAAATCATGTCACACTGTCATTGTGTGAATGTTAATGTGTAGTGTGTGCCAGCATATGAATTTGCTACATAGCTACGGCCAAGCAATGAAGTTGTGGACAGTGGCAGGAAAATATGTCAAATGGATTTGGTAGTGTGCTGATTCTCTTTTGTTTTCTGGCCCTGGCTCATGTCATCGGGCTTCTTTGGGTCTGTTGTTACTGCCACAACGTAATGCTGTTTGTTGTCTTTGTGGCGTGTTTGAGGTGGGATTTTTCTAGCCTATTTTATTCTAGGTCTGGCTCAAGGTGGGATTTTTCTGGCCTATTTTATTCTAGGTCTGGCTGGAGTAGGGGACTGCCTCACTGTGAGATTGTGCAGTGGGAGTGAGCTGAGATGTGTCTACAAAAGTAGGCTTCAACCAGTTGTCTGGAAACGCTTCCTACATCAATGCCAAACATTTTGTCTCCTGGAGCTGAAAAAAACCCATTTAATGTCTTTTACATGGCCATCTAATCAGCAACATTGGCTCAACTGCTTGTGGGTCCATCTTGGTACCAGTAGTTTGTGGGTTCAATCACATTGCCTCCTAATACCCAAGACGTTAAGATCAGCAATTAAGCTGTTCTCTTACATGGTGCTCCTGTTATGGGAGCAGTGCATAGACTTTTTGGCCTGATGTGATTGTGTGAGACATCAAGTGAGCCCCCAGCTTATCTGTATGTGCCAGCATGTGAACTTACTCAGAGTGCCCCATCTGTGATATGACCTATGAAGTGGTGAAACAGGTGTCAAACTCTAGCTCTAACCTCACATGATACATGATGACAAGGTAAATTGTATCCGTCCTCTTCCTCCAGGTGTCCAGACTACTCCAATGTTCCTCCAAGCTGTTTACTGGGACCTGACCCTAATGACCCCGTCTGCTGCCAGGTACCCCAGTGTGATCCTGTCTCCAAGCCTGGTGACCCTGGTGACCCTGGCTACATTGGTAGAGTGACAGGGGCAGGAACTCCACCCACATTGCCCAGCTCCACACTCGCCCCGTCTCTAGTTGGTGGGTACAACTCTAACAGGAGGTATTCCCAGTTTGGGTTTTTTACAGGGGGTAACCTCTTTTGTTGCTAAGTAAGAGTGAAAAGCTAGGAAAAATATGATGGTGAACACTTCTCAGTATGATGTGTGTATGCAATTTATCCACAATTACCAAGAAAATCAGGGTGCTAGCAACAGGTGGAAAGGGAGAGAGACTGTGGCTTCTGCTTCACACTTGTCCCCCCCCCCCCCCCATTCATCCAGTGACGGGATTGAGTGAGTGAGGACTTGCACATGTTGATGAAACATTTTTGGAACATTTTGTTAATGCTTTTCCAATGTCAGGGATGTAAATCTTTCAAAAAATTCTGATTTAAGAATTTTTGAAATTTTGAATCTGCCCCTATTTATAATTCATTTTGTTTTTCCTTCCTCTTATCATTTTTAGATTCTATCTCCACCTTTTACCCTCGCCGTCAAGGTAACACTTACATTCAGTATTTCATTTAGACGTACGGAGTCAATTTGGTTATTGTTATAGTAGAATTCCGTTGGGGAAATATGCCTCATCTGCTATTCACTGCTCGCGCTAATCCCACATTCAAATTTTCAAAATTTTTATTCCAAAATACTGAGAATTTAGAGTGCTCAGAAAATCCAAATTTCAGAAAGAAATTTTCAGAGCTATTATCTCATGGGTTGTGGAGATAGAAGATGCACGACTAAACCCTTACTCTGTACTGGAAGTCTACCTCACATCTAAAACGAAAGCGAAGAAAATATTTTTGTTTTAGACTATTGGCTGGATGCCTCAGCTGAGATAGAAAAGAGATAAGAATCGGCTGTCATTCATTATCAATGTTTTAATCAGGATGCTAATTTGCAATTGCGCACAACATGGTAGTTTTGACGTCATTCTTGAAGTTGGCTGGTATCTAATCATCATTCATTTTGATCTTTGGATGTCACTGTGCCCTTTTCATTTATTTTCTTTTGATTTTGCTATAGAATCCGGACGTCTATCTAATGTGATTTAATGCGATTATTCTAAAGTTTATTGTTTGTAAAGTGCTTTATATATTATTGTTGTTTTGAAGTAGAAGCTTGACCTTTTTAAGAAGTTTGATAAAAGGGTCTAATTCTAGATAGCCCCATGGCACAGAAAAAATTTGTAGACACATCAAAACCAATTGTCAGTGTTGATATTTTGTCTTGAAATAGATTCAGGTAATAGTGGCTGTCAATGAAAGACAGTAATGGTGACGTCTTCTCAAACTATTTCATTGTTGAAATTTTCCTGCGAAAGTTCAGAATTTTTTTCCGTTCTGCATTTACATCCCTGCAATGTATAGACATCCTTCATTTGTTTATTTCACTCACAGGGGTGTGTAACTACAAAGGCAAGACCTATGCTCCTGGGGAAAAGTGGAGAGATGGCTGTGAATACCTCTGTGTGTGTGCCGATGGAGCCACTGGGCTGTATGAATGCACCAAAATGTAAATCCTTTGTTATGAAATAGCTCATTTTGCAACTACCAAGATTCATAGAGAATAAAGACTAATGCAGTAGAAACCTGATATATCAGAGATAGTGGTGCCAGAAAAAAAACAAACTATTTCTACTACCTTTTAAATTGTAGGTCTGTAAATTAACTGTAATCTGAATTCAGACTACAAATTTTTTATCGTTTTTCATGACCGCCAGCCGCAATAATAACTCCTTTGAACAAATTGCCGTCTCTTTATCCATAAAAAACACACTTGTACTGACTCATTCCCCCGTCAAACTTCTCAACTGAAAATAGTAACAAAATCAAGTCGGTAACTTCAAAAACATCCTTGTTAAAGCACACATGTCTTTGCATCATCATCACACCGTGTGTCTTTTTTTTTGTCAATCGGTGGCTATCTATCTACTTCCGACTTTCTCCTTGAATATATAGCAGTTAACAGTAGACAGACTGGAGGGTAGTAGTGATATCATAATTCCATGATTTGCGAGCCTTGTCACTGCTGTGACCTATTTTCTAGTTTTGGTATGCCAGATTACATCGATTTTGTTCAATGAAGAACCGTATCTTTGGCACTTTGTGGGAACTATTTTGATTCTTTTTGCAACATGTCAAAATGCCCAAAGTGTTCTAAGATTGAAATAATAGTGTATTGCTGATCGAGGCCAGTGCCCACATCAAATTTGAATTCCTCAGCTGAATAGGGGATTTGTCAATTTTTTCTTGACATGTTGCCTTCTTACAAGAGAGAACTCATTGCTTTTCCAGATGTCCCCAGTACCCCAACAGCACCAAGTGTCCGATGGTTCGAGACCAGTCGAATCCTTGTTGCTTCAAGCCTGACTGCTTTGCACCGACCAGGGTCACACCAACACCTGGACTGCTGCCAGGTTCACCAGTACCGACGCCCTACCCAGTGTTGGGATCTACCTTATCTCCTCAAAAAGGTGGGACAAGGATAGCTCCATGTCATCACTGGCCATGTCTATTGGACAGTGTTCCATGGCAATACGAGAGCATTGATTTTGGGTTGTATCCTCATTTGTTATGAACCAGATTTTGTGTGTGTGTGTGTGTGTGTTTGTGTGTGTGTGTGTGTGTGTGTGTGTGCTCGTGTGTGTGTGTGTGCACAGATGTGTATGTTGCTTTACGTTTTGTCTTTGAATACTTTGATGTTATAGAGAGGGAAAACCTTGTAAGTGAATGAAAGTCGCCTGTCCAACATTGTTCTTGCCCTGGAGTGATTGTGTACATCATCATCACTGTTATCATCCTCATTAAACAGAATTTTGTCCTCAACAATTTTCATCTCATCTTTGATTATGGAGTAAGAAGGGATTTGCTGGCCTCTATAACAGAGCCCTGTAGTGAGTTAGCAGCCTATCAGCTGGTTGCAGGTGGATTGGGGAGGGAGGGTGCTGTGAAAGAGGGATATCATTAGTATCATATTTGTTCTATTCAACATTGTATGTTTCCCTCTGTTTCTCTACCAACCTTCCAGAAGCCTTCTGTGTGTATGAAGGCGTACCCTACCAGCAGTACGACACTTGGACAGATGCTTGTGACTTGCGCTGTCGGTGTGAGGATGCTGGCACTGGGAGGATTAACTGTGACCAAAGGTTAGGGACAAAGTGCATGTCAGATGGTAATGATGGCACGCATTTTCCCTCCAGGATTTCTTTTACTTATGCAAAACTTGCGATGTCAAGGTGGAAAAATACACTTACAGGGGATTCTCCTCCTCCTCCACCTACTCTTCCTTGTCTTCTGCCTCCTCCTCTCTCTCCTCTTCCTTGTCCTCCTCCTCCTCCAACTCAGTGGTTTGATGCTGAGGGCTGTAGTGTCAGGCCAAAATGCATCAGAGGAAATACATAAATAACTATGATAAGCCTGTGTGTTCAAGGTTTTTATCTAGCATTGCCTCTTCCTTAGCACAGCATGATTCCATGATTGTGACTGTTATACAAACAAAAGTTCAGTATTTCTACTATTTCTACCTCTGTTGGATATCCTCAGCGGTAAGCTGGGTCAACAGAGGATGGTTAATGACACGATCTTACCCATCTTTTCATTACCAACAGCAGCTGTCTTTATCTCCACCAAGCTTAGGACGCTTAGTGCTGTTACTGGCGCCATTAGCTCAAGCGGTTGAGCATCCACCTCTAAACCAGTAGGTCCTTGGCTCAGTTCTCAGCCACATCATACCCAAAGTCGGGCTATTTATCAGCTGTCCTGCCTAGCATTTGGCATTATGGGAATGGCCCAGTGTCATTATAATGCAACTGGGTGAGATATTCAAGTGAGTCTTCCCTGTGTGGCAACATATCAACTTAATCAGAGCACTTACCAGGGATGTAACCTATAGAGTGTTGAGACAGGGTGTTGTATAAATACTTTGTTATCGTCCCTCCACTAGATGTCCAGCCTATTCCATCATCCCGTCGGGATGTGTCCTGGTGACCGACCCCTATGACTCCTGCTGCCAAGTGCCTAGCTGTGTCCCTCAGCCTGGACAGCCACTTAATCCAAATGCAACGGGTGTCGTGGGAACAATCACAGGAAACAGCCTGCCTTATCGAGTGCCTAGGGGTACCGTACCAAGTACGTAGTGTTGCTTCTTTCATGGTCTGCCCAATGTAATAAGTGAGGTGGGATTGTGTTTTTTCTGTTTTGATGTTTTGTACAGTTTAGAGAGTGTCTGTGCTTGAAGAAAAAAAGAGGGAGGGGGGATAGGGGAGGGATCTGAATAGATTGATGGAGTATATATAAGAAATAGAAAGGGGGCTAGATAGAAAAAGGAAAGGAGAGGAGAGAGAGTGAGTGGGTGAGGTAGAAAGGGGGAGGTGATTTTTTTTTTTTTTTTTTTGCAGTTCAGATGATTAACCGAATGATTTTTTTATTTGATACGAGGACAAAAACAATTCATTAATGTTTCTTACTCATTATTCTTTTCTATTTTAATGCTACTATTAACATCATCATCATTATCATTACTGTTATCATTATCATTATCATTTTTATCATTACTGTTATCATTATCATCAGTATCATTATTATTTATCTTTATTGTCATTATCTATGTTTTTGTTATTAGTATTGATATCATCAATATTATTATATTACTAGTTATAGTATATACCCTATCAATTTACGGCAAGACATGAAAAATGAAGATAAGTTACTTCAAAGTCACAAGAGACAGGTATTTGCTTCTTGAAACCAATTGAAGGTTAGATGCAGAAGTGTGATCTTAAAACAAAGCTTTTCCCATTTCTGCTCTTTATAATATGCTTGGGACCAGCGCAGGAAAAATAACAATGACCATTACTGCCTGGTTGCATTGAGAATGTTTTGTTTTTAGAAGTGATTTCCTGATAGTTGTTTCCCTTATTCAACTATGACAGTTGAGAATTAGCATCCATTCATTCAACTAGTATAAATCTCTTGCAATCAAAAGTTGACTCAGTTTTCTAGTTCTTTGGCTGCTTATATTGATATTGACACAGCATTACACGCCATTGTACAAAACTGCTGTTAGGAAACGCTAAAGGACTTTGTGGCTGTAGATCAGCCAGCTGTCCTCAGATGCGTAACTTATTCAAGATATTTGATGTTTGTTTTCTTGTAACCGGAACATTTACATATGTGGGCAGCCCCATGCCTTTTGTGAATTAAACCATCAAGATCAAGAAGATACCTGTATTTATTATAATGCCATCACTGTCAACCATACCTAAATATAATAAGGATCATAATCATGGTTATTAAGCAGACCACACGCAATAACAGAGACGATCTCTCAATGATAATATTCCTCCCTTATTCACTAGGATTTCAGAAGCTTCCTGCTATGATGATTAGAAATATGAAATGATAGATTATTGTCAAGGGCTATTCCAGTATGCTCTTTTTGAAAAATTTTGTATATCTCCCCCATTGTTTTCTTTTCTTTTTTTTTTTATTTCCCTCATTTTCCTCTTTTTTATCATTTTTTATTCATCCTGTTCTTCTTCATTTTCATGATTGTTAAAATCACAGACACATGTATTTATCACGGCAAGAGCTATCAAGAAGGAGAATCATGGGAAGATGGATGTCAGTATCGCTGTGAGTGTCTAGACGGATCTCTTGGAAAATATGTCTGCTTTGAAAGGTTTGGAAAATCATAGTTTTCTCCTTTTGTGTGTGTATTTTTCCCCTTTTGTAAAGCAAAAAGGAAACTCAGATTTTAAGTTATTGTCTATATTGGTATTCTTGTGGAATTGTTAACATTATCATCAGAAGTGTATGAATCCCTAACAGAATCTCACAATGAAAGAATTAATAGAGTTTAGTGAGTGGGAAAACTAGACAAAAGATGAGAGTTCAATGTAAAGAAGAGGGACAGAGAAGTCACTTTGTTGCTAGGGAGGTTTCTTTGGGTCTTAGAAAAAGAAAGAAATCATGTCATCTTGTGGTTTTGTTTTAAGCCAAGAATATAGTATAATATTCAAGTGACTTTAAGGAAAACGCCATTTTTATCACAATTCAATAATCATATTACCATTCCCCCTCTTCTGTAAATCTATCATGTATCAGGATATCATTTCTAGCAATCTGATATTATAAGTATTGTTGTTGTGGTAAACCTGACTAAATGAATTCTTTGCTGCTGCTTCATTAAAAGATACCCTACCCTCCTGGTCTATATTTTTATCTCAGCCTACCCCATCCCACCCTGCCTTTGATAGGGCTGATGACATGTCTTAATTTGTGTAGCACCAAGATCTATCAACAATGTTCAGTGGCGCTTTGTATTTTTGCAATAAACATATCAACACAGTTACATAAAAACAATTGAACTTTGCCACTGTAAGCTCAATAAGAGAAGACAAACATCAAAGACACTAGGCATTTTGTAAAAGAGGATGTGGGAAAGAGCCAATTAATCATTATGATAAGAATTAAAAAGTCTGAAAAGTTAAGTTTTAATCGAAGACCTTAAGGTACAGAAAATTTATCCAAACTTTATACCTTGTGGCAGCAAATTCCACTCTTGGGGAGCAGCATACTTAACAGCTCACCCTGAAAATTTTTGTTGTGTAGTGACCACAGTAAAAAGGCTCTGCTCCGATGACTGAAACACAAGGGCAGGCTCATACATATGAATTAGGGCATTTAGATAGGTAGGTCCAATGGAATGTAGGACAACTTCAAAATTAAAACATGCAGTTTTCAAAATAATTCTAGAATCTATAGGAAGCCAGTGATTTGAAAATAGGGGCCATGCTTTCTTGTGTCTTTGCTTTGGTCATCATTCTCAAGGATGCATTCCAAATTATTTGTAATCTTATTTTACTTGACTTTAGCAAACCACATCGCAAAGAATTAAAGTAATCAAGTCTGGATGTAATCATAGCATGGACTAACAATTTTGATGTATCGTTATCTAAACTATCTCTTATTGTACTACAAAGATTGACGCAGTTGGCTCATGGGGCTATCCAAAGCTAATGAAGGATCCCAAATCCTAAACAGTAGAGGAGCTTTGTATATTTTTGCCATTCATGTATATCAAATATATATTTTCCACAGTGATCTTTTTTTCCTGAAAACAATGGATTGTCTTGTCATCAAATGATTTCAGTCTGTCTAGTCATGCATACCTTTATGTCTAAGACACAGCTACAGCTTTCAATGTATTGTGTGACAGCTGCTGTTACAGATGCATTTGTAATGGGTAGCATATCTGGGTGTGTTCACCTTAATGATGGAGACACTTCTTGTCTCTCGATGATTTCACTTAATGGGTAGGTCTATAACATGAGCCCTAAAGGTCCAAGAACTGCGCCATACATTACTTCAGGACCATTGGTGATAAAAGTGCGCCATATTCAATGAGTCCTGAGTGTCAAGTACTGAATAAACCAAAGAAGTGCATCACATGTGTCTGATGTAGTTGTGTTCTCGGGTAGGACTGTGGAACCATTTTCTCATTGAACCAAATGGACACAATACCTTCATTTTGCAATCCGCTAGAATTTCTCTTGACAAATAGCGTAACAAAATCCTGGGCATTGAAGAATTTGGAACTATGAAAATGATAAACCTTGCAGCACACAGAATAAACACGGCTGTTACTACAGGTGCATTACACATAATATATCAATCATCAATCATTCCAGATGTCAGCAATACCCTGAGGTGCCCTCCGACTGCACTCTCCTTCAAGATCCCAGCGACAACTGCTGTGAAAAGCTTTACTGTGGCATCCCAACCCAGCCCTCCATCTCGGGGCCTACCAGTGGAGTGGTCACACCAAGTCCCATGCCCAGCCTAAGCCCCACGCCTCTCAGCCCAGCCACAGCTCCAGGTATCCCCACCCCTCCAGTGGCCGTCAGGACCACCGCCATTCCTAGCCACATTGGTGAGAGCGAAAGAGACTTTCTCTTCATTGTCACTTTCAAAAGTGTTTTTGAAGACACTGATTTAACACATTTTTAAGAAACTGCGTGAACACATGTGTTGATTCTGACTCTTGGGTCAAAAGTTTAGCGATATATACAATGCTCCCTGACAGTGTGTAGTGTGCTCTCTCTCTCTCTCTCTCTCTCTCTCTCTCTCTCTCTCTCTTTTCCTCTCTCTCTCTCTCTCTCTCTCTTTCTCCCTCTCACACATACACACTCATGCACACCCATGTACAAACACACATAAACACATTAATCTCACCATTCTTAGAGCTCTAGCCAATGCTTCTTTTCTGATACTAGATACCCACAAATCAAGTCTTCTTTGTGACAATGAATGCCAACAATCACTCTCTTTAAACTAAGTGGAATTGAAATGGCGTGTCAGTGTTCATACCTGGCTCTGCTGTCAAAAAGCCAATCATTATGAGGGCTTAACAATAACAAAAAGCAGCAACAAGAGCATCTTGCCTGCATTTGTTGCTACACCCCACCTTCTGTCTTTCCTCCCCCTATCACCTCCCAATGCCCTGCTGTCTTCCCTTTTTGCTGCCCTTGCAATTTGCCATGTGGGTAAGGTCAGAGAGCAGTGATTTGCCTCCCCTCTCCTCCCCCCCTCCTCAACTAAATGAGGGGGGCTGCAAGTAAGCTTTTATGCTAGACACACTTTAGGAATGAGGGATATTTCAGGATTTACCTTTATCCACAATCTCAGAATACAAAAACTATAAAACGTGAAAAGGAATAATGGAATGCATTCTGGCAAAAGTTTATGCATGGTCTCTCCAGAAAGAAAGGAGTATGAATAGTGTGACGAAGGATGTATAGTTGAATACACTATGGCATGGCATTGACATATAGTGAAAGCTAAGGGCAGTCTCTATTGTCCCATTGTGGAGAGCAAGTGTGAGAAGGCAGTGGGACGGGAAGTGAGAAAATGAGGTTGTCTTGAGGGATGGACCAGGAGAGAAATGACAAAGATAATTATGGGATGAGAGGGGATAGGCAAGTTGGAGAGAAAGAGAGGCAGAGAAAAGGGGAACAACCAAGCCTTTGTGGATATAACTAAGCATCCTTTGTCACACTTTTTGGGTTTTTATCTTTTTTTTAGGAGACACCATTTAGCAATTCTTGCCAGTAGGCTATTCATTTGTTCCTTTTGTGTTTAATGTTCTTTGTTGTCTTATAATGTTGACAGAGGGATATCTCCAAATGTCCTTTGTTCCCTTGTTTGTACTTTGGAAGTTTACCTGCCCTCCCATTCAGTTGGTTTGTTCAGCCTGTACAGCCTGTCATAATCAGTGCCCTCCTCTATGGTCCCCCTGCTCGGCAACCATACATCATTCTTTTCTACCTTTCAAATGTTTTCTTACAGAATGTCTATTAGTTGATTGGTTGATATGCCTTGAATTGGCAGGTCTGTATTAGTTTGGCTGTAAAACTGTTCTCTGGATGTGTGCCATTCTATCACAGGTACGTGTGTGTACAACGGTAATTATTACACTCAAGACCAGACCTGGTACGATGGCTGTAAGACAATTTGCTCCTGTGACAATGCCACTGCAAACTACTATAGCTGCAGAGACAGGTGAGGAAAAGAAAAACAAATTATATAGTTTGCTTGGTATCAATGGCCAATATTTGAAAAATCCCTCATTGATTCTCAGAGGGAAATTTTTCTTTCTAGTCAAATCGAGGAAGAGACTGGATATTTCCAGGGTTCAGCTGCAGTGCAGCACTGTAAAGTGAGCAATGGGGGTTAAATTTCTTGCTCAAGGAATAAAGCTTTTATTATTCTGAGTGGGTATTGGACCAGTGTTGCAGAGTTCATTTTTGTGTTGAGCGGGCACCTTATCCACTCTGCCATCTGTCCCCCAATGGATTTCACATGGAGGCAAGTACTAGGGCTGTAAATCCTCAGACAATAGTCTGAAGCCCAACCATAAAATTTTCAGAATTTTTCATGACCGTTGGCCAAAGTGCCCTCTCTTCGGGGGGGGGGGGGGGGGGGGGGGGGGGGGGGGGGGGGGGGGGGGGGGGGGGGGG
>JAUEKY010307692.1:0-13028 GCA_031833965.1 Scyllaea pelagica | reverse complement strand
AATTCCCGCGAACTCGTAGTCGATTGACCAATATTCGTCGGAGCGTTTGATCTTTGATAAACGCACCATTGGAAATACTTCCCGATATTTACTACTCGTGAGGATTCCTTTGATTGTTGCTGATTTTGCACGACTAATATCCACCATATAAGCGATATACAGGATGCGAAGCATTTTGCCTGCAGCTGCATGTCTTCCGATCATCCAAGCAGCAAACAAACCAAGGACAGTGCTTTTTGCAGATCCACGAGGTGCGAGGATCGCAGTGTTGGGTCCGCCGATTCCTAATAGACATTCACTATCTTCTCCTGTGCATAGTTCGTTGTGCCATTCCATCATGTGCTTTGCAGGCTTTTTGCCCATAAAGCAGCAAAAATCGTAGAAATTATCTCTCGCTTTTAATACTTCTTCTGAAGGTGGTTTTGTTGTAACCTTCGTTGCAGTCATCAACGCTGCACGTCTAAATGCTAATGATGAACTTGCTATTGCCATACTGATACTTTTTTATCAGTGTAGCTATTAATAACGACCTTCTGCGTATCTTTGAGCAATGCGTTCTTCTGCACGAGCTTTTGCACGCATAATGATTGCTCGTTGTCTGTCTTCTTCATATGCAATGCCCATAGCAGCTGCTATTTGTGCAGCTTCTTCTGCACGACTTGTCATAAAATATCTTTCAACACTTACACCTGGAATTGATGGCAGCCTATTAAGTAGAGTGCCTTGGCGTCCAAGTGTTGCAAGGTCGTAGTTCTGTAGAACTCCTGGCAGATCTGGTAACTCTAAATCAAGCATTGGTTAACTCACTGTACACTTTTGCCCACACTGCATTTATTGCATTTTCGATAGGTTCAGCAAATTGTGGATCATCTTTAAAGATTGCAGTCATTTCACGCATAACACGGTCAGCACCTGCAAGAACTAAACCACGTTTATCAGTTGACTTATTCATTCGATCAGACGTTTCAATATGTGACCTCAGCTCTTTTTCCAGTGCTGCTAATCTTGCACAACCATTATCACCTTTAATTTCTCCTGCAGTGATTGCCATCCTTAATTCTTGAATATCAGCATGAAGAGCAGCAATCTCACTATTAAGTATCTCACGTCTATTGAGTTTTTTGAATTTCATTTTTACCCAACGGTTTAAGTCGGTAAAGGTTCCTGGATATCCAACAATTCCTGCATATACCCAAATTTCAATAATAGAAGGAGTGACATCAGCAAATTCTCTGAACTCTTCACTGTCTGACGCAGGTAAAGTATCTAACCACTGCTCAACGTAGTTAAGATATACTTTTCCTGATTTTTCGGTTTTAACAGTCATCAGAAAGCCCTCGCAGTACTGCGTGCATACGAATGCATATTGGCGCGATCTCGTGCTTTATTTCTTGTTTCGTTATTTTGTGTCTTGCGAGTTTCATCTCCAGTTACACGAGTATTCTTCACCATATACTTACCTTGAATGTTTGCTACATCCTTAGTAGCATCAGATGCATACATGCTGGCTTCTTTTGAAGCGTCAGCACCGTACATAGAAGCTTGAGCGCTCTTGTCTGCTCCATACATAGATGCCTTAGCACTCTTATCAGCACCATACATAGATGCTAATGCTGATTTATCAGCTCCATACTTACTAGCATCTGCTGATTGTTTAGCTCCGTACATAGAAGCTTGTGCACTCTTATCAGCACCATACATAGATGCCTTAGCACTCTTATCAGCACCGTATTTACTAGCATCAGCAGACTGTTTGGCTCCATACATGCTGGCTTCTTTTGAAGCGTCAGCACCGTACATGGAAGCTTGAGCACTCTTAGTAGCCCCAAACTTACTAGCATCTGCTGATTGTTTTGCACCGTACATAGAAGCTTGAGCGCTCTTGTCGGCTCCATACATAGATGCTTTAGCGCTTTTATCAGCACCGTACATAGATGCCTCGGCACTCTTAGAGGCACCAAATTTACTTGCATCAGCAGCTTGCTTAGCACCATACTTGCTTGCATCAGCTTGAGTAGAAGCTACAGCTTTGTCTGTTTCATATCGTCCACTTGCAATTGCTTCCTTAGAAGCATTGTTATTGCTGTCAATTGCACGCTGCTGTTCACCTTGTGTAATTACATTCAATCGATCTTGCTGACCTTGCGATGTAATATTTAATCGATCTTGTTGACCAGTTGCTGCAACCATTCCTAAGTCGCGTTCATTTTGTGCATCAGCAAATGTATTTTTATATTTAAAATCTGATGCTTTCGACTGTTCAATATAGTTAAATTCATCTTTCATCAATGCAGATTGATTACGCTGTTCTAAGTCAGCTTGATGAGTCATATTACCCTGAGCAATGCCTGCATTAAATTGCGACAGCTGTTGTGCTAATGCGGCGTCAATTCCACTTTGAATGAAGTTGCCTTGGAAGGCATTCTTCATCATCCGACCTTCGTCATCATCTTCGGCAGGTTCGTATTCATAGAAATCCTTAAACATCTGCTGAAAGTTAAACATGCCTTCTTGTTTTGCCATGTCTTGCTAAGCGCTAATACTACTATTCTACATTTTAAATAGAATATAGATAATAGACTTAAAATCGCATGTTTAATAGCATTGGTAGTTCTAGTAATTTTGCACAGGCTGGAAAGTCTGCTGCAGATGAAACCGTACGTGCCTTTGCAGCGGCTCGACGAAATTCAACCAACTTTGGTGAACTTGCACAAAAAGCAGCAAACATTCGTTCGGAAGAAAAGATAGCAGCAATGAAAGCTGCACAGCATGTCACTAAGGCTGGAATTACTGCTAAGACTAATGTTAAAACGAATGAGCTTAAATTAGAGGGTGAGAAAGCACTACGTAAGGGTAAACGTAAAGCTGGTGCATTAGCAGCTGGAGGTAAGTTAATTGCTAATGCAGGGCAGTTTATGAATGAACCTCGCAAGAAACGTACCATAGGTAGCGAAGATTCTTGGTATGATGAACAAATTAAAGCTCAAGAAAAACAAATAGTAAAATATTCAGAGCTTTTAAATACTGATTCAAGTTCATCTACTTCTAGTGAAAGTACTAACACATCTTCTACCAATAGTTCTACTGCTCAGTCCAATTCCAGTGGGAAAACAACTGCCCTCAGTTTGACTTCTGGGGGCAGTAAATACACATTCACGCCTGAGCAAACTAAAGCGTTTGATATTACAGGTTTATATGAGTCTGATTCAAGTGGTGGATATAACGCCTTTAACACTGGTGGCAGTGCAGGCGGTACTGTTGCTCATGGCTCAGGTGATAGCTCTAAAACAAATACTTTTGGCATGCCTTTGACTTCTATGTCAATTGGACAAGTCAAAAACTTACAGGCACAAGGTAAGTTACATGCTGCTGGTCGCTTCCAATTTATTGGTAATAGCCTTCCTGAAGCTGCTCAATTTGCAGGATTAAGTGATACTGATAAGTTCAGTCCTGAAAATCAGAACAGAATGTTCTTAGCCTTTGGTAATAAGTATGGCACTGGTCGGTGGGTTGGCTTAGATAAAGCATCACCACAAGAACGCAGTATTGTTCAATCTGCGTTTAATAACTGGACGCCTTAAATTGCAAAAGCTGCACCAAGTGCTGCAATTCCTGCAGCTAAGCTAGACATGGCTTGTTTACGATCTCTGCGATCAAGCATTTCCATACGCTCGTTGTACTGCTGATCAGCTTTACGATCCCGCAGCTTTTGATATTGCAGTTCAGCAATACGTGCATCTTTGCTGTCAGCTAACTGCATGAGTGCTAAGTTGTTACTTTGAGTCAACTTCTCACGTGCTAGTGCTAATTCTGCAGACTGTTGCTGAGACTGGGCTTGGAGCTGTGCAGTGATTGGTGCCATTGCCGCTGTCATCTGACGGCCAAACTGAGTCTCTCCTTCTTTTTTTGTACGCTCACGACCTTTACTAATAACTGCACCTTCTACATCTAATGTAGTTGCATCAGATCCTAAATTTAAATCTTCTAAATTTTCTCCTAAACGTGTTGCAGTACGTTGGTTAGCACTTTTTTGTGCACTTTTATTTAGCTCATCTTCATCTACAAACTGTTGCCACAAAAAGGCACCTAGTCCCCGACCTTCAACTTTACCGTCTTTGTTGGTTTGAGTATTACGGTATTGTTCGTTAAGCCACTCTTGCATTAGATCGTACCAGAACCTTTTACTATTTTACACAGCTGATAAAGCTTTAGCCGCTTCAAGCTTAGTCACTCGATACTGCAGTTCTTGATTTGCACGCACAAGTAAAGCAATTAGCTCAGCTGTATCAATACACAGTTTGTTTGTAGAGCCATCTACGTATGTAGCATCAGGCATTACCTTCTGGAACTCCTGTGCAATAAATCCATAATGCATACGCTCAGGGTAGGCACTGTATTCCTCTTTATAGAAGAAGGTGACAGGACGCAGCTCACGGAGTACATCACATGCATATTCCAATTCATCGATTGTGTGCTTTGTCTCTTCATCGGAGAACAGGCCAATAGCAGCACTTGCAATGCCACCAATTGCACTCATCGCTCCACCCTTTGCTGCCGCCGCTCCTTGCGCTTTCATCGCCTCTGCTTGCGCTTCTGCTTGTGCGACAGCTGACTTAGCTTGAATACCAGCAGCAGCCATATTAGCTTCTGCATTCATTGCACTAATTCTTTCTCTTTGACGATTCTCTGCAGCGGTAGCTGCGATGTCATCAAACTTAGGTGAATTCCTACGTAGTTCACCGTAAATGGCAGCTGTACTAACCGCGTCAGCGGCTGCACCAGCATTAGTTCTTACACCAGCTGAGGCTAAACCTCCACCACCAAAAGGTGGGACGTCCCCACTCCTGCTAATCATTCTTGCTTTGGGGGCTGCTCTAGATCCTGCAAAGTTCATGTTTACATCGCTCCGCTAAAAAAGTTGTTTGCTTCTGTTTGTGCTGTTTTCCAAGTAGGTGAACTAAAGCTGGCTCCACCACCACCAAAGGCACTGATAGCAGAGCTTCCAATACTGCCAAGCGTGCTGAACATGTCACCCATGGCTTGACTGTTTGCAGCAGATGCAGCAGCAGCTCCTGTGATTTCAGCAGCTTTAGCTTGTGCTGCAGCAGTGATACCAGTAGCTCCTACTTTACCTTGTAAGTCATTCATAGCAGCGACTTCTTCGCTTTTAAGTGCACTAGCCTTTTGAGCCATACCACCAAAATTAGTACGACCTGTGCCAAGCAGACCCTCAATACGTGAACCAGCGAATCTCATAGCTATATAACCTTACTAATTGATTGTATCTAATTCGTTTTGTGCAGCGTTTCTGCGACGCCTTTCATCTTCAATAGCGTTACCTATTGCCATGCCACCGAGAGCACCACTCATGCCACCTACGAAGCCACTCCTGATGGGTCTACCGCGTCTGACGCCTAATGCTGTACCACCAATAGCCATAGCAGCAGGGAGGATAGCTGTATGCAAGGGGAGACTTCGACCTAAGAACTGCACTTCTGCACCATGAATGCCATCGTTGTTGTACTTCAGCACACCTGAAGGAAGTGTCATCTGACCGTCGTCAAAAGGATTTATATCACCACCTTTATCAAACTTAAATGCTTTGTACCTCATGTACTCATCCTTGCTGACGTCAGGTCGTACTTTCTGGAACTCACTCCAAGGCAGCAGGTTTCCTGTACGTCCAAGAATGTACTTAGATGCAATTTCAGCAAGAGCGTTGTCTGTCCTACTCTTATTCTCTTCATTAGGAATTGCAGCTTGATAGCCCTCTTGCCCACCAAAAGGATTCATCAATCCAATACCTGAGTTAATAGCCAAGCCAACAGGAATACCTAAAGCTGCTGAATGCCCTGGATTAAAAGCTCGCTTTTTAATTACTTTTTCGCCATCTTCTTCTTGTACCGAGTATCCTTTTCTTAACCGTCCAGACTTAGCATCTACGATACCTCTTTCAACAGCTTCAGGGCTACTTAGAGTAAGTTTATTGTCTAAGCTGTCTAGCTCTACATCTGCTAACTTATTAAAAATAGTAGGATTTGCTTTTGCAATAGCAACTTCATTCAATACATTTCCGACCGCTTGTGGAGCATTTAAGAGCCACCACAATTCTCTGGAACGATCTTGGGTTAGATCAGCACCAAGGTGACCAAGCACTTGACCAATACGAGTAGATCTGTCATTAGACAGATTCATGCCCATTTGACGAAATGCTTCTAATTGTGCAGGGTCAGCTTGACCAAACGCTTGACGTAAGAGTCCGACAGTCCTGTTTTGCCCAAGCATTGATTCAATACGTGTGGGCTCAGCTTCTAATCCTTTGTCAGCTCTTGCATTCATAAATGCACGACGATTGTCTTCACGACCTTCGCCAAAGGCATCAGCAGCACCTGCCTTTACTTTCTTTAGTTCATTCAGGATTCCTGCTAGTCTCATCACACCAGACCATGCTCAGCTAAGAGTTCTTGATAAAGTTGGCTCTTTAGTTCATTTTCATATACCTGCTGATCAGAGAGCATTCGTTTTTCTGTAGGTGTCATGCCACCGTGCTTAGCAGCGATAAGAGCATTAGCTGCACCATATCCAACTTGATCACCAACGATGCCACCAACCATTTCAGCTCCCAGGATTCCTAAGCCACTCTTAGGTCCAAGCAAGCCACGAGTTCCAAGACCGCCTGCAATACCACCAACTGCAGAACCTGCACCTGCTAATGCTTTATCTACAATATCTCCTTCTGTTGTTAATGCAGCTAATCCACCAAACAACAGGTCAGGAGCAACGGTCATTGCAATATCACCTTTAGACATTGGAATGCCTAAGTTCTTTGCAAATCCACCTGGTGTTACACCACGCCTAATCTTGTCTAGCATTCCTGCGTCATCTGCCATATTGACGCCTTTTGATAAACCTTTAGTTGAAGATGCAAGTTTACTTATAGTGTCACCTGCCATTCGACGAGCTGCAGCACCTTTTGCAAACCCAGACATACCTGTTGCTGACTTAGCAATACCAAGTCCAGACAATCCTTTTGCAAATCCTACAGCTTTACCTAAGAGGGGTAATGCTAATAATGGTGCGGCCATTTTATTTCTCCTCTGGAGGTGGTGCAGGTTGTGACATCATCATTTTAGCTTGATTGAACTCCATACCTTGATTGCTCATTCCAAACCTCTGCATCCAGCCATTAACACGAGCCTGTTCTGCAGGGTTGTTCATCATTTGTAGAGCAAATGCACCAACCTCTCCTGCCATACGATTGTTCTTTTTAGATAGCTCACTTCCTCGTCTTGGCATTGAGGCACCTTCAATCGTGGCAAACGATTCAGGAGTTTCTACAGAAGCATCTTGATTAGCTTTTCCCTGTAAGATTGATTCTCTTGAAAATTCCATCAGTACTGCTCCTCTTCACTATCTCTAAGGTTTAAGACTGTGCCTAATGCAGCAAGTCCGCCTCCTACACCATAACCAATTCGACGTCCACGCTTAGTGCGAGGATCTATTCCCATCTTGGTCATGATGTTGCTAACTTGATCAACACGCTGTTGTGCATCACGTTGACCAGTTCTCATAGTAGGTCCTGCCTGACGATCATATTGCTTGCCGTCAATATTGATCTGACTAGAGGTGTAACCCTTAGGTAGTTCAATGCCAGATGCACCACCTTCAACTACATTCGGACTTGGATTCATGTTCTGACGATCACCTCTGTAAACAGGGCGATCTTTCAGACGTGCCTTGGGATGTGGTGCACGAGCACGACCTTGTTGTCCTTCGCCAATAAAGGGGCTTCCACCAAATTCACGTGCACCTTCAATACGACCCATGTTGTTTTGCCCGCGTGCTCCAAATGCACCTTCTGCTTCAGCAGCTCTTAATCGAGCACGGACGTTACCTTCTTGGAACTGACGAATACGTGCGTTGTTTCCACGATTATCTGGCTTAACACGAATGCCTCTCTTTTCCTTCTTAGCCATGTTTTCACGATCCCGCTTTTCTTGGTTAATGCGAAGCTCTACTGGATCCATGCCGCGTTGAACTTGGTTTCCACCAGCACGACGAGGATCACCAGCCTGTAAACCAATGAAAGGCTTAGCTGCTTCACCATCAATACCCTGACGGATCAACTTACCTTGGAAAGCAACGTCTTTTGCAATCTCTATGCGATCACCGCCTCGACGTGGGTCATTAACGCCAGTTACAACGTCATGACCAGCATGTTTGACGCCAGGGATTGATACTTGCTCACCAACTGCTAAAGCTTGCTGTTTTAAAGCATTTGCAATTGCACGACCCTCAGCAGGGTTCACTTTCAAGGCAAGCAGGGCTTCCTCAATACCAGGATTGTCTACTCTGACTTTCTTGCCGTCTTCAAGGCGAATGAGAGCTCTACCTTTGGCTTGTTCGTTTGCAATTACCGCATTCATCGCAGCTTGGAAGCCTTGTACACCATTAATGCGTTTTGGAGCGATTCCAAGCTTTGCAGCAACCTTTTCTTCGATTCCACGCAGTGCACCTTGGATATCAACTTGTTCGATTCCACCACCAGCACCTTTGTCATTCATTTGACCGAGAATGCCTTCATCACCAAAGAACTGAGCACCACGGTCTTCATATTGGTTTTTAAAGATAAAATCAAGAGCATCATTACCACCAGCAGGGGCATTCAATCGTTGAGCGGAATTAGCTACTTGTTTTGATTCAACAGGTGCAGCTAAGTCGTTTCCAGCAGCATCCACAAACCGATAGCTACCATCTGGGTTCTCAACACGGATTGCTTTACCAACAACAGCTCTTTGGTCACCTAATTGCAGACCCATGTCTTTTTTGAGCTTGTCACCTTTAATTTGACCAAGTGCGGCAATATTTGCAGTTGGGCTTTGACCAGGCATAGCATTTGCAACTAAATTGCCTTCTGCTTCATCTAATGCGATAAGCAGGTTCCTAATTTGCTGATCACGGCGTGCAGCACCTTGATTTGCTTTACGTGCTTGTAATTGCCCAAGAATTGCAGCTTTTGCGTCTGAAGGATCTACATTTGACATACGACCTGCTTCTAGTCGTGCACGCTCCTCCATTTCTCTAGGTGTTAAGTCTCCACGCTCAAATCGCTCGAACCTGCGGACCTCTGACTGTCCCATTGCACGATCTTGCTGTGCTAAGCGACGACGTTCAGCATCGCTGTTGCCTACTACGACTGGACGGAACACATCATCTGCAACATCTTGCTGTCGGAACGGTACAGCTTCTTCTGGACTGTCAAATAAACGTCCGCGCTCTCTCCATTTACGTTGTCCATTAATAAGGACGAATCCACCACGTTCTTTATCAAGTCCTCGTGGCACTGGGATCATTTCTCCCATTACCTCAGCAAAATCACCTGCTGGCTGTGCAATACCAGGCTTACCTCTTAAGTTCTGGCCAAATTCAAGAGGTTCACCTTCGAATTGTTGATTTCTTGCTCCAATTCGACGTCCACCTTCAATTTTGGAAGCACGTTCAGCTACTAACCGTCGAAGTTCAGGATTTAATGGGTCTTGATCAAAAGCAGCAAGTAAACCTTCAGTATCTGCTGGGTCAAAGAAGTCAACTTGCCTTGGATCTTGTTGTCGGCCAACACCTGCTCCAAAGAGCATCTCTTTATCCTGCCTTGCCGCTAAATCACCTTCTAATTTCTTTAATAGGGCATCTCGCTTCTTGCCACCCCGCATTCCACGCACGCCAGCAATTCTTTTACGTAATGCAGCGTTTCTATCAACATCTCGGTTGCCATCTGCGGCTAACTGGGCGTCATCTTCAAATGCAAAGCCAAAACCTGCTTCATCACGCAGCATTTCAGCCCTATTCTTTGCTTGAATGTCATCTGCGGCCAATCCAGCTTCAACAAGAGAGGCTTCTGCTGCTGCAGCTCGTGCATCTACTCCACCTAAGCGACGATCACGCTCTCGAATCAAGCCACGAGCATAATTACCCAAAATTTCTTCGTCATCGAAGCCTTGAGCACGTCCTTCTCCCAATAAAGCAGCTGCAGAGATTAATTGCTCAATTTCTGATGTTGGCATACGCCTTGGAGCAACACCTTCACTCGCTCTATTCTGTAAAAGCGATAATACTTGACTTAATTGAGAAGAATCCACGATTTTATGTGCTTAAACCTGTATCTATTGTAGATACTTTACCGATACATGTTATATCGACCAGTTCTATCCTTATCAGAGAATTGTGGAGCGTCTGTAAGCGTATATTCGCTATTTACCTTTGCTGTTGGAAGCTCATAGTTAGGAATTGTCGGCATCTGATATTGAGGCTTAGCTCCAGTCGGAATATCGTAGCCTTCAGGTGCATCATTTAAGGTTAATCCTTTTTTGACTTGCTCGATCTTGTCAGCAGCAAAATCTTTTGCGTGTTGATCACCTGATTTAATGGATCTGTACTCATCTTTGCTGATCTCAACAAAATCACTCTGACCATCTTGGCCAGCCATGGGATTTGCACGCCAATATTTGCCTGATGCATAAAGCAGGCCTTTAGATGCTTCTGCAGCACGCATGCCTTGCATAGATGTCAAGTCAGATCTGCCAAATTGACGGTCAAATTCTGCACGACTACCAGGTTGAAGTGGATTTGTAGCTTTAAGCGTTCCACTTGTGACTAATTTGGTTTCTTTTGTTGGAGTTTGTGCGCCACCTTCCAGATTTTGCTGGACTTGACCCTCTAATTCCACACTTTCGTCGGTTTTATTGGTGGATTGCTCTGCATTTCCGTTGATATTGGGCTGCTCACGGCCACCAGGCAGGGCAGTTGACTCAAAATCGCCGTAACCGACGCCAGAAATTCCCATACGCTCCAACATTGCGTTGGCTTCTGTAAATCCGCTAGGTTTAAAGCCTGTATTTGTACCAGTTTGCTGGACATTTAAAGGACTAGTACGCGTTTCACTGCGACCACCAACGCCACTTCCTGCATTACCAGAACTAGGAGTACGCTTTCCGTCTTTGCCCTGCAGCACAGCGGTACGGAAACTGCCGTTTACTGGGGTGACAGACGTGTTGTTTGTCATTCCACTAGATTGTGGCTTCGGCTGCTGTTTACCTGGAGTAATCTTTGCACCGATATTGGTATATCCCTGCAGTTCTGGGTCATCAATAAGCAGGGGGCTAGGAACAGCTTTCCTTTGTGCTGGCTTTTGCTTACGAGAAGGTGGTGTATACGTTGAATCTACACCGTAATAGTAGGGACTATTCTTGTCATTCAAATTCGGAGTGTAACCCATCTGTCGTAAACTAAACCTTCATCTATTCTAATAATCTTCTCCCTAAACTTTTTTGCTACAAAACTACGCTAACTACGTTTCTATCTAACTCTTTCTGAATTAAATCACTATAGGGAGACAGGAGAGGGATTAAAAAAAGAGGTATATAGAAAACTACGGTAGTTTGCGTAGCTTTTGTGGTTGACTCCAATCAACCCTTTTATAAGCTTATTGAGAACGCTTTGCAATAATGTCCACACAGCCATACATTGTATTTGTATTAATTCATTAAAACTAAATATTATTGAGAATGGTTCGCAACCTGCTTATTTGCCGTAAAAAACGCCCTATAGGGGGCTAAAAATGCTACAAAATTTTTGACATGTTTAATACCCTCTGTTCCCGTTTTGTCGGTGCAACAAAAAAAAATAACTAGAGCACAACAAGCGTTGTAAGCATCAGCACAACAGCTGTTGATTCGCTCGTGAACTCTTCGAGTTCGAGCTCACATTTATATTTTTGTTCACGCGAGTTGAACTCACTTCAGTTAAGCACGAATGCGTAACGCATCTGTGTAATTGATTCGTTCGTTCTTGTCTCGCGTTCACTTTTGTAAGCACAAGTTACTTCAACAGTCTTTCGTTCGTTGAACTCATCTGTTGTAACGAGTGCGTAACTGTAGGTGTGTCTGGTCTCAGCGTAGCTTCGCCTACCACTCCCCTCCCGACTAGGGAACTGTTATCGGGTCTACTACACATTTTCATGTGTTGAATTCTCCATGTAATTCTACATAGGAGATATCTATGACTGAGCAACAGCTCAAAGACTTTCAGGCTAAGGCACTGAAGGCATCTAAGGTTATTCCCGTCCGTCGTGGTCAACCAGTTGTCTACGGACGATGAACCTATTACCCCGCTTTCGCGGGGTTTAACCCTCGTGTAAACACAGAGGTAGAACATGACTACAACCAACAACCGCGTTGTCCTGTTTCGTGCAGAGAAGCACGGTACACACCGTTGGCAGCTCGGACAGATCAACGGGCGTTACTGCTGGTGGTCTCACACCACAGGGCAGGACGCCAACTACAAGTACGTGGACACGTACGAAGAGTTACTCAAGCTAGTTGAGTGGTTCGAGTCCAAGGGCTTCACTGTGGTTGAAGCCTGACCCCGCTTTCGCGGGGTTTTTTCTCTTTGCTCTTTTACATTCGCAACTATGAACGTCGTCACTACCATGACTAAGACTAACGATGGACAAACTTTCACCTGGCGATTCTGTGAAACCCCTGAGGGTTTCTGTGCTATCGGTGGAAATTACAAGTTGATCTCTTATCGTTCTCAAGCGGCCATGGATAAATCCATCAAGTGGTTCCAGTCAAAGGGCTTTGCAATTGCCTGACAAGCAGCGAGCCGTGTACCCCCTTCGGGGGGTTTTTTACTTTGTTATCACTTCGATGCCAAGCTCACGCTTTTTATCTTGGACATCCAATCCTATAAGCAGAGGACACATGCTATGACCAACATATACTTGTTGTTTATTGTGTCCAAATCTGCCCATCCAACCACCTTTAGCACACCTATACACATTTAGTGTAGGTTTGTTATGCAGGTTGGTTGTACGATCTACAACACGCAGGTTGCACAATCGATTGTCATCTCTGTTGCGGTTGATGTGATCTATGTCACCATCAAATTCACCGTATAGTTTGTACCAAATCAATCGGTGAGCACGCACAGGACTATTGCCCCTACCATTAGCAATTACTCGGTAACCATCG
>JAUEKY010307581.1:0-13032 GCA_031833965.1 Scyllaea pelagica | reverse complement strand
ACATACATACATACATACATACATACATACATACATACATACATACATACATACATACATACATACATACATACATCCATACATACACACAATCATAATATATGTATTGAGGTACGAATAAAAACAAACAAACAAAAAGAATGGAATTGACTTTAATACAATCTGTTAGGGATAATTTTACAAACATAATGAAGAGACTTGGCGATATCATGAGGGGATTGTCCCAAGGAAGATGACTTTCAAAAGGACAAGGATTTCTAATATTCGTCTTGAGAACATTTAAGAAAGGCATGCCATAACTATAATACAATGGATAAAATAATTGTATTATGACAGAATGAGAAGGTGAAGATGGAGATGGATTGGGCATGTTATGCGGAGGGAATTAGAGTCTATTGTCACAGCAGCAATGGACTCCGGAGGGTCTGTAAAAGAAATTCAGGTTTAAAACACCTTTGAGGAGGACGGTGGAAGGTGAGATGAAAGAAATGAAAGAGACAAGGGGGTCATTGACAAGGTTGGCACAGGATGGACACGGGTCTAGCTTGTTGCTGCCCTAAACACCACTAGATGCAACAAACTTTGATAGTGATGATGATGATGATTATGATGATGATGGTCGTGGTGATGATGATGGTGGTGGTGGTGGTGGTGGTGGTGTTAACGATTATTGTCATGACGTCAAACAAAAGGAAGCAAGTTTATTCATTGGGATCATGAACAATACGATAACTTTATCTTTTTCGTCCACAGACACAAGGTGAAAGATGTTATTAAGAAAAGGGGATCGTAATTTGGTTTATTTGTAATATATACATTATTTCAGGCCTAGAAATGTCAGAAGGAATGGCAATCGTTGATGAAAGAGACTTTTTGGGCGATTTGAATTCGTGGTGGGTTTTGTTATTATTATTTGGGGGGGGGGGGTGAGGAGCATATTAGGATGATGATGATGATAATGCTGATAATGATGATCATTATGACGATGATGATTATGATGGTGGTGGTGGTAATGATGAACGTATGGATTATGAGGATTGTAAGTAAGTTGATTAGGATACTGGCAATGGTCATTTTCTTAGGCACTGATCTCACTAAGGTATGGTTTAGTTGGCTCATAGACAAGAATAAACATCGCTTTAACCTTAACAAATTAAAACTTAGATTGTCATTATTAGCACAAACCTCCGTTCTAGGAATAGAGTTATTTATTTTAATTGGGATGGTATGCTAGGATCTTGATGTAAACCATCTCTGTGATGTCGCTTTCTAAGGAATGATTTTTTTTTCAATTGTTAATCATTCCTTTTTACTCTTGTCCTGTCTTGTGATTGTTGGATCTATCACTTTCTGTACTCATTACAATCTATCTTACTTTTTCCCATCTGGCGCTTACATGGCCTGAATTGTGCTGATAGCGTCGTAAAACCTTCAAGAAACAAACAAAAACAAACATGCTGCCACTGAGAGATTAACAGAACGGAGTACTTACTCGAATATCTTACCTGCTCACATTAAACTGACAGCGTTAACTGCAATTTTATTAGTTGAATGCTTTACTTACGTAAACGTAATAGATTTCACACCTGTTTTCAACACAGTATAGGCCATAAGGATATCACCAGCAGAGCACTCTGGACATGATAACGTGCTGCCACTGAGAGATGAATAAAGAACTCACACGAATATCTTACCTGGTCACATTGAACTGACAGAGCACCAACAAGTCTTAGCACTGTTCCCATAATTCTTAGCGCCAGGCGGGCAGATGCTAAAAACCGATTTTTACAACTTAGGTATGTAGCTGCGTGAGATCAAACGCGCTACCTACTGGTTACAAGGTGGACGCTCATTCAAGGGCTCCAATGAAGCGGGTATGCTCTACTTTTATCTTAAAGTTAAAAAGGCTTTTTCAAAATTCAATGCAATGGCTTCTGAGCTCCTCCTCTACCCCATATATATGTGCAAATTCATCATTCAGGGGTTTTCAACACAGCTGTTGTTATTTGCTTCCTGTGAGAGAGATAGAATTCATTCGTTATGTAGCCTAGTTTTAATGAAGCAGGACAAAACACAAAAAAAGGGGAAAAAATTCATAGGGAAGCTTAAAACAAAAACAGTTTGTATGGTTTGGAGAAATTTTCTTTGCTAATGGAGTGTATTTTAACAAGGATCTCAAAATGGATAATTAGCTGTTTAAACTCAAATTTAGTAAACAAAGCTGAAATATCATCCACATACTGGATGTGAATATATACTCACTTTTCCAGTAACTGCTTTAAAATACATGTTATGAATTATGTTCGCTTTTTTGTTCTTAATCTAGTGAGGTTTGATTTTCACTTTAAACTATCCAGATGTTCATCATCAAATGCATGAATGTCCTTATTTCAGATAAATTTTGTTCAGTATGTGGTTCAAATTTTGTGTGGCTCTAGTGTGGTCTAGTAACACACTCTTGTTTTGTAATCATGAGATTGCAAATTCAATTCCTGGAATGGGGCAAAGCTGAGTCCTAGGAAAAGGCTTTTTACTCAATTTCCTCCCCTCCACTTAGCCTTTTATGTATTGTAGATGTGTGCCCGGCCATTAACAACTTTATGCGGCTTTCTGGTCTAGTGGTAGACTCTTGGGCTTGTGATGGTGAGAATGTAGGTTGGATAAACCTATCCGAGGCAGCGCAAAGTTGAGTCCTTGGAAAAGGCTCTTCACTCACATTTCCCCACCCCACTTAGGTGTCAATGAGTACCTGGCCGTCAACAACGTTGTCTCTGTTCGAAAAAAAAAAAAAGTACTATCGCCTAGCAGGCAGCATGTCTTGTCCTATCGTTTTTGTGGAGCTCTTGGCTGGGGACCCCTTGTAAACTGTAAAGCGCTTTGAGCACGTTTAGTGGGTATTGTGCTCTTGCTCTACTTTTTTTTGTCCCTGTCCGAAATGAAATGTACCAGTGCCAAGTTGGTTGAATGTCTTGCTTTTTATGTCTGGTGTTGCTGTAGGCTTGGGACCCCTTGTATAGTGCTTTTGGTATGTTAAGTAAATAATATTCCATATAAAGGAAAAGCTTGAAATGTCTTTTTTTCTTCTTTTCTAGCTTTAGTTCCAAGTCGGTGGAATTGCCTCCTCGACAGCCATCTTATTGGTTTTCTCCTCAACAGTCGACTATTGTAGATTCACCTCGGGGGTCCTTGCTGCCTGTTGTTAACAGGTTGAACCATGACGAGCTTGTTTTTGTCATGTTTTATGCACCCTGGTGTTCTAGGTCTGTCAAAGCCAAGGTGGAATTTGAGAAAGCAGCGGCAATACTTCAAGGAAAGGTAGATAAAGTAGAACATAGAATGCTACAAAAACCAGTTAAAATACAAAAGAACAAGTGGTTAGTATTCTTCTAAAGGGGATGACCGTTGAGGAGATAAAGGATGTTTTGGCCACCCCCTTTTATCAGCAAGCTTGCTTTCATGTGTTGCCAACTCATATTTTTGATACTCTTCTTGCCCCAAGTCTTACTCTCCTCTATGCCTGCGGGAAGAGACTTTTGGCCTTATAGAAAAAAAAGGGGCGCAAGCAGAGCCAATTTGTTTGTTCTAGTTTTTTTTCCATATGAGTAATCATAACCAAGCAGATGTAAGTACAAAGTTAAAATCATCAAATGTTGACACTTCAGTTAGATTACTAATAAATACAGCTACTTTGCTGTCTTTTGAGCTTCGGGGAGGTGGGGGGCAGCCTGAATTGTTCTTGTAGTCTCGTTGTGTTGTTGCTTAAAAAGGCATTCTTTACCATTGTCATGGTCAACATTGGTTGAATGACACGACATGTTCTGTTAAAAGCTTTTATTTGTAGTTCAGCTCCGTATGAAATAAATAAGTTAAAGGACAAAGGTGGAGAGATAGTAGTGATGACACAGATTTAGTTTTTAGAGAGAATGCTACTGTTTTTCGAATTGTATAAATAACATATTTTTCATTTGACAGGTAACATTTGCTGCTGTGAATTGTTGGTGGCCAGAAGGAGAATGTAGCAAGCAATACAAGTTTTTGATGTTTCCAGCCTTCTTGGCTTACCACACAACTCTAGATGGCTTTAAGTTTATAGGTATATCTTTTTTGTGATTAATTGGGGATCTCCCAGGTATTATAAGTTACTGTCTTTTCATTTGTCTGTATAAAAAAACCCTCCATTTTTAATGACCAGTACTGGTAGAGCTGTGATTTAGGATTTTCATATCTTTTACTTCTTAGTTGACTCCATCTTTTCCTTAGATTTTTAAAATGCACCTTTGTTGGAACAGGACTGTTTGAAAGATTGCATATATTGTAACAACCCTGTATGCTTTACCTTATAATCATTAACTTGAAACTTTCATATCAAAGTCCATGATTTAAGGATTTTTTTTATCATGAAAGGTTTTGAAAACTAAAATTTTTATTTCAATTTTTTCAAAATTTAGGTGTGACAAGAGCAGATTATATGGTGAAGTTTGTGGAGAATTTGTTGCATCCTGTCACATTGGTTAGTTCCCTTAGCCATGTGCACGAGCTCATCGCCAGACATGATGTAAGTTTCTATATATATGAATTATATATGAATTGTTCATACTGTGGCCTGTGAAGCATATTATGATTTTGCTATCTTTTGTTTCTCATTACACTTTGCCATGTACTTTATATTACGGGGTCTTCATTTTTATAGTAAAAAAAAAGATGAAGTTCTCACTTTTTTTAGTTGTCATTTTTCTCTCTGGATAAAGATTTTTTTGCCTTGTGTTGTCGCAGTAGGTAAACCCAGAAGGCAGTTTGTGGATGAGTTGTAACGTTTTGTGAGACTTTTAAATTATAAGCAGTCAGATCATTAAGGGTTAATTAATTTGCTGAGGTAACGAGGAAGAGAGGCAGAGAAAGTGGGGTTTTGATTGTACCCTGCTTAGTGTTATCTTTGGGAGTGTTTACCCTGTAATCAGCAGTAGGCTGTAGGTTCAATCCCTGGCTGTGTACGCCTAAGACATAAAGCAACTGTTGTGCTTGATGAAGATATTTTAGCGAGCCCTCTGTCTATAGAGGTATGTCTTTGAAACCGATACACTGTTGAAAAGAACGTTAGAAATACTAACATTAGCATCAGCTTTTAGTTTGTGTTATTCATAGGGGGCATAGAAGGAAAGGCCAGAATGGAAAGAAAAATAGCATTTTGAAAACCACAGTTATTATTTTATCTTTTTTTTCTGTCCCCATGACTCTTTGATTTAGAAACATGATGTTACTCATTCTTGATAAAAGCCATTTTTGTGTAAACAAAAATTCCTTAATTTCAATATAATGATGGGTGCTCTTTTTTTTCTTATTTCTCACGGCAGTTTGTAGTTTTTGGGTTTTTCAATCTGATGGATGATTCCCAGATTGGCTCTTACAGACAGTTTTACTATGCATCGATGCGTATATTAGAAAAAGGTAAGGGCTTTACTTTTCTTTAGTCATGTGTTAATATCTTCACTCTGTATATCATATGCAAAGGGAAAATTATGTTTTTTATACTGTTTTGATTTGTTCACATGTAAAAAGACATGATAATATCTCTGATTTTGAAAAATATTTATAGGCCACAAATTTGATTCCTTTTTTTCTTAGCCATGATACTGGTGATATTGCCATTACATTCTTTTTGTGTTTGATCTGTGGCAGACTATTTATTATATATTATATCTTCTGTCCTGTGCTGTGTTTTTTAAAATGTGTTTTGTGTTTGATTTTCTGAAAAGTGCAAAAATAAAAAAGAAATCTTCTGGTTTTTCTTTGCCTGAGCTTAAACAATTTTTCTGGCTCTTGAAAATATGGATTTTTTTGCCAAACTCTCAGTTGTCCTGTGACCTACATAATAGTTTTCTCAGAGAGCAAGTAAACTAGCTGTTTTTGGTTAATCAATAAAGATACTATGATCAATCATTTCCTCTCCTTTAATTTTTCACTGTACTGTCTTTTTCTACTTTTTCTTTTGTCTCAAAACATATTTGTTTTATTTTTGAGAGATAATGTTTTTTTTTTTTTCTAAGTATTGCATGATTCTGTTATCTCTTTAATCAATCTTATTATGTGAGTTTCTCTTTGAACTGTTCGAATCAACCTGAAACCAGCAAAAAAGATAGTTAAATGGATTTATCTCTGTTTCTGTCTGCTTCACAGACCCACTCCAGCCCATTCATTTTGCTGTTGTGAGCGACCCACTCATTGCCAGGGGGATCCATTTGTATGACCACAAGGATATCATTCTGGCGGGTGTAGGCAAAAACACCACTGTGAGTAGCGTTTCCATAAAGTATTGAAGTGTGTTTTTATGTGTTTCGTAATATTGATTGGATTACTGTGGGATTTTTATTCCATTGACACAGATTTGCTCTGTGAAGAGGAATGTTTAGTAATGATTGATTTGCAGGATAAAGAAGAATAAGTCATGCTGCATTCTTGGTGATTTTTACACCCCAAAAACCACCACCCTCACACATACACCACCACCACTGCCTAGAAAAGAGATTGAAAAAGGATTTGTTTGTTCAAATGTATGCGTTCATTATGTATCATACAAGAATGTAGAAAGTATAAGCTATGTTAATTGATCTAGAACATTTGAAACATTTGAATTTTGATGTTTTTTGGGCATGAAAATCACATAGACAATTTTGTCTTATTCTATTTTAAAATCTGATTGTTTCCTTTTATGTTTTTTATGTTTCATGTATTCGTTCTCATTTCAGATTTTTCCAAACAAAAACAACATCACCAGTACAAACCTGGTTTCTTGGGCTTTAAAGTATAAGGGTCAGGTATGTGATATTGTCAATGTCATTGTGGAAAGGCTCATAGGAAGAAACCAAAACAGTTTATGTGTCTAGAGCTTAGTCTTAACCCCATCTTCTATGGCACTACCTCATTGCTTGCAACAGAAAGATTGTACTCATGCCTACTAATCTGTACTCTTGGAATGTGGAACTCGCTTACCAGTGAATTGAATGATGAGTGGACAGGCACTATTGGCTCTATAGGTAGAGCGTCCTCAATACCAGTAGATTTTATATTGGCTGTGTGTTACCAGTATATTGAATGTTTAATAGATGGGCACTATTGGCTCTGTTGGAAGAGGGACCTCCTCAATACCAGTAGATTTTATATTGGCTTTGTGTTACCAGTACATTGAGTGTTAAGTAGATGGGCACTATTGGCTCTATTGGAAGAGTGACTTCCTCAATACCAGTAGATTTTATATTGGCTTTGTCCTGCCCTGAAATGGTAAGATTCAGCAAAATAGACACCAGCCTGCCTGGTGTTTACCATTGTGGGAGCAGTGTCAAGACTGGCTGACACAATGTCGGATGCTTTGACTTAGTGAGATAATCGAGTGAGGAGACCTCTGATCATCATTTTATGGCAACTTAGTAACCTGTTTAGAAAGTTTCGCCTTTGATGTGACCAATAAAGTCACTCATAAAGGACGTTAAAGGCAAATTTCAAGATGTTTTTTAAAATCACAATTGATTTGGGGCTCATTGTTACAGTTACCTGGACTCACTGGATCTTAGTTGGCTGTGTTTGCAATTTTATGATTTAGTGGCTGTATTTTGACATTTGAATTAATTTGATTTATTTGCAGAGTACATTTTGACTGGATTCAAACAATATCTCATACATAATGATGAAATTGCATAGAAGCAATATTAAATGTTGATTTAGAGTGAAGCTAAACAATTGTTAAGTAGTTCATTTGTATTGCTCAATCACTTTTATTGCATTGCATTGTTTTAATTTTCTTTTTGTTTTTATCATTACCTTCATAACACCTTTCAATCTCAGATTTTTGGTTTTGATTTACAGTAAGGCTTAAATAGCCAGGTGTGTAGTGGGTTAAAAGAATGAACGATTGAAATGTGTTTATGTATCTTTTCATTTTCATCGCAGCCTGTTGTAAAGCGATTATCTTCCCTGGGTGTTAAGAGTCGATTTATGTTTGACGAGATCCACAAGGGACCAGCTTTGATTTTATTTCATCAGGAGAATGTTCTGTTTAAGGCAGAGCCCTGGCTTCGTCTGGTGAGAGATGGTTAGTCTTAAAGGCTGCAGTGGAAAGTGTGTTGGTTTTTCGGTTTTGTAACGTAAGGAAGGACATCCTCCATTTATTTATTGCTTTATTATTGAGGGTGGGTTGACTGTCATAATGAAAGAAGACAGCTTCTTGAGGGGTGTAAATATTGGCAGCCTCATTCATTTTGTGCTTGCTGTGTATTTTCTCTTTTGAAAATAAGTTACAATTTGGAAACATTTAAAGAAATTGCTCCATATTAATCACTTTTGATATTGAGCCATAGAATTTGAATAGTTGTGAGTATCAAGTTATATTCTGGCTATTGTGCGATTCGCCAAATTATCTGATGATCTGATACACAAGTTTTCACTTTAGAGAAAGGCTATGCTTGTTTCCTCATAAAGCCTATTTTCTAACAAATTGTATTGAAATTTTGCAAGTGTTTCATCAGATTGTTACATGTAGTCAAGGGAATCTGGTGAAAAAAGAGGATAATAGACAAATGAAATACTGCAAAACACTAGGTGACAAAAATAGGTTCCCCTTTTGATTAGTAATCATATCTCAAAAGGAAATTATCATAATGAATTCATGTCCTTTACAAACTCCTCAAGCCAGACTTGTTCCTCTGATTGGGAAAATTGCATATTTGCCAAATTGCATGATTTTCCTGTCACCAGAGGAATGTCAAATTGGACTACATCAAACTTCCATAGCATATTTAGGGGGATGATTTGCGTTGTACTGAATCTAAACGCAAACATCTAAAAGACATACACCAATTTGAAAACTCAAGCAATCAATGATATTAACACATGCTCTTCTTGACTGGATTTAGATAGATAGATGTTTTCACATTTTTTTCTTTTTTTACTTTGTCCTGCAGTTGTAAGAATTTGTTAAGCCTCATCAAACTTGAACAAAAGGTCTTGGAATGAAGAAAAGAGATGTCTAATTTTTTCTTTTTTTTTTCCTCACTTCTTATCAGATGAAAGTTGTGGCTCTTCAACACAAGATGTGTAATTTAAGTCTGGAATACAAAAATCTACCAGAAGTTTGGAAGAAAGTTTCCATTAAAGACATACAGCGCTATGAAAAAGTTGCACAGATGTGTCGCTTGATACGCAAGTCAAAGTTCATACTTCAGAGCTTCCCCTGCTGTTTGTCTTCTGTGGTCAGCTCTATGAAGGTTGGTTTGATGTGTGTTTTGTTGAAAAAAAGATGTGAAAATTGCATGTTGGTCATGACTTAACCACAAAATAATAACAAAATAAGTTTTAAAGATTATTCAGAAATGATTTATGGCTTAAGATGCAGTCTTGTACCTGCCTTGTCTTGTATTCTACATTGCACTCTTATTTCTTATTTCACTTATATTCTTATGTTTTTTTTCTTATTCATTCTTATTTCGTGTAGAAATAATTGGAATACTGTAGATAGACATACGTTTTGCCAGGCAAATGTTTTGTGGACAGCTCTGTATTTAATCTCAGGATATATTGTCACAGGACACTGAAAGACCAATTGGCATCAAATGATAAACTGACGAGATAAGATAAGATAAAGGTTACATTGGCTGGTTTTGTTGGCGCAAGTGGTTGAGCATCCAATTTGTAACACGGGGTTGTGGGTTTGATACCAGGTGGCGACATTCCGAAGTGGTAAAAACTGTTTTTCTAGCAGCTGCCTGCCTGGTGTTCAGCATCATGGGAACAGTGCTAAGACTGGTTGGCCTGGTGTCAGTATAATGTGAATGGGCGAGAAGTATTTAGTGGGTCCTCTGTTTATCTGTGTGGCATCACATGGCAGCACATTAACATGAGTGATTAATCATTCACATTGTAAATATCCAGGGTTGGTCTAGAACTAAAATGATATTTCTTTTTTTTCCCAGAGTGAAGATTTCATTTGTGATGTTTGCAAAAAATCTAACCACAAGCCTTGCAGTTTATTTTCCAACCAAGTTTTGTCGGCCATGTCTCACATACCCGCCAGCGGAAACTGTCACAGCGTCGCCCCCTCTTACACACGTCCTGTGGAATTGAGCGTGTGCTGTCACAACAGTAGCCATTACGAATTAGATGTAACAGAGTGGGTGAAATACAATCATGATATCAATGATAAAGTGCAGGATATATTCAACACTACCAAACCCGAGGGTGAAAGTAATGCCGCTGAGAAAAGACGGCTGACAGACCGTTTCTTTGTGGATCATTTAGAAACTCTACCACGTAGGTTGTGCAGTCATTTGACCGTGCAGAATCTTGAAATGCAGGCAGCAACTATGGGGTCAGAACAGGAAGCCGTCAATCCAGTCCTAATGAAGAAGTTCCAGGAGGCCAGCTGTGGTTTCAACGGCAGTCTCAATTTCTATTCCATTGATTCAAAAAGTCACTGGATGTTTTCAGAGAGGCTTGGGTTGACAGGGCAGCCTCTGTCTTCTCCTGGAGTTGTTATATTTGATAAAAATGTAAGTATGGGTTTCTTTTTTTTTTATCATAGCTAGAAATGGAATGATTTGAGATTTATTTAGCTAGGGGAGAATTATTCTTTTCTGATGTAGATACTGCTTGATAATCATAACCATTTTTGTTTTACAGTGAGATAGTACAAAAAATGATGGGAGCTTTTTTTTTCTTTGTTTAGAGGTACTGAATCCTCAGGTATTTTTTATTTTCTTATTTCATTTTTATATTTTCATTGTTTCCACTATCATATCATCTGAGAGAGAAATAGATTAATAAGCCTGTAGTCATCAATAGAGTTGGAAGCAAGATTTGTCACCAGGATGAGCTGAAAGATAAGCCCGAACAAAATGATAAATAAAACAAAATGAGCAAGAAGAAAAAAAAAAAGAAAAAGTGGTAATGGATTATTCATATTTTACTTTGATCATTCAAATTTCTCCTTACTTTTTTATTGATTTTATGAATTTTGAATCAATACCTAGTAACAGTCACATGTAGAGTTCCATCATATTCTTATCTTGTGGCCTTCTTCCCCTTCGCCTTCTCTTTTTTTACTCCTTTGTAGAATGAAGAGCATTACGTAATGAAAGAAAATTTGACTGTCTCCAACGCCAGTAAGTTAATATGTTATGTGTATATTCTTACATATTTGTGCTACTAGTCTTTTTATCATAATAGTTAAACCTCCTTACAGAATAAAAGTGATCTGTTACTGAAGGATTAAGCACAATAATACAGTGGCATCCATATCCCAACAAACTATTTATTGCTGTGAACATGCCTTTATCCTTGAGATTGTAATCAGTATCCCATATGTCATCCAAATGTTATTTAAGTTTACTTGCCAATACGGTATGATAACAGTCCAAATTTAATCAAGACTTGATTATTGCATCATATTGCTTGCCAGTCTGCCTTATGTCAGTAACCAAGCTCCAGAGAATTGGAAAAAAAGTGGCTAGAATAGATTTGGGATTGATCATTCAATGAAAAAAAACCTAAATTTTTTTTTAATATATCAAATTCATTACCTATTAAAGTATTACACAAGTTACCTTTTTTTTTTACTACATTAACTCACATTCCCCCACTCATGTACAGGATTTGATATTCAAATGCTCAGCTATTCTGCTGTTATAAAATGAAAGGCAGTAATTGACTTATTTTGAAATACATTAGAGATATCATTATCTCAGTTGGTTTTGGGTTTATCTTTATCCTAATACTCATGTTAAGGTGCATCAGTAGTGTAATATCAGTCATTTATGTCCGTGGGATGTAAAAAAATGTGTTTGCCTCCTTATGCCCAAACTGGGAGCTACAACTGGCTTGCAGTTACTGCAATTTTTTTAATGTTCCTAAAACTAAACTTAGAAAATACAGAGAGCCCCTGCTTGAAGCTCTCTCTGGTTCAGCAAAGTTTGTGAATTTTGTCATTTGAAAAGAAAACAATTGACAGAAACCGCACAATTTATGATATATCTAGATTGATTCCTTTGTTATTCAAGTTTTTTATTTTTCATTCTGTTATGACTTAAGACTTATTAAATGTATTTTTTTCATTTTTGGGGGAAATGATCACCTTGTTATTCAAGTATTTTATTTTCCATTCTGTTATACTTAATACATACTTAATATATTTTTTATATATGGGGGGAAATGGGAGCATGCTTTATTTTGTAAGTAAAAAAAAGATTTAGATAGGGATATCATTTGACATTTTCAAAACTTCATCACTTAAATGCCTCAGTGTCCTCTGTCCTGGGGTGATAAGTTTGTAGGCAGACTTGCTTAGCATTGCCTTTTCTCTCTGATTTGCCATATGTGGTGTTGGACTTCTTATATGTATCCAAATCAACCGTCATACTGTTTTTTGCATTATCAGGTATCAAGTAAAGAATGACAGTTATAATTTATGTAGAAAGGAGACTTAATGGCTCAGTGGTCATGGTTCTGTCGCTGAAACGAAGTGGCGAGGATTCCAGTCCGTCTGGGGGACAAAAATCACTACTTTTTATTGTTAAAATCCCAAGAAAAACCCTGTATGCCACTCCCCTGATCCCTACAACATCGTTAGATGGGATCTAGAGCCTAGTCCTATCGGAGATGGACGATGAACTCGTAGGTCCTGTGTGCATGTTACACACGTTAAAGGACCCTTCGCAGTTGCAAATTGAAAAGAGTAGGCCGCAAGGGAGCTGCTTGGGCAAAATTGAAATCCTACCACTACCACCAAATAGTCACAGGGGGCTGATTTCCTGCTTGGTTTAATGCTATCATCCAGAGAAATAACATCTCAATGAGAGTTGGCCCTACACTGTTATAGTAAAAGGGCACTGGATAATGAAATGAAATCAAGAAAACCCTTATCCATAAACAGTGATAAGCCTACTGTAGCATGCCTTGAATGACTCACACACACACACACACAAACACTGAGGAGTGTATTGATGACAATCCGCATTAATTCATCTCATATCTCACAACCCTTGCTTTAGT
>JAUEKY010307359.1:0-13033 GCA_031833965.1 Scyllaea pelagica | reverse complement strand
CCCCCCCCCCCCCCCCCCCAAATAACAAAAAATGTGATTTTCCGAACTATCTCTAAACCGAAATATGTTTAAACCGAAATAAAAACCCAGGTCCATTCAATTTCGGTTTAAACGTGTTTCACTGTATTTGAAAACAGGTAAAGAAAATCAACTAATCCTTGTCATAATGATCTCATATGGCCAGATTTGCATTTGAAGGACACCTCATTCCCTTATGTAGGAATTTTCATAAAGGGTTCTACCCCAATAATTACAAATAGGTTAAGAAAATCAACTCTATTTCTTTTCATCGTGATTTTGTATATCACGATTTATATTTGAAGGAGACCTCATTCCCTGTTGTGGGAATCTACTTTATATTGTTTTGAAGTTTCTAGCAAATGCCTTGTTCTCATAAAGGATTTTAATTTTTCCAAATGCATTAGATTGGAAGAAGAGAACCATTTTTAGCAATTTTTCAAAAGATTTGGGGCAAATGTCAGATGGCAGTATAGAACAATGTTGGTTTTAAACTGTGTCATTTAGCATTATTAGGTCTTCCATTCAATAACTTCAATTCTGTTTTGTAGACTTTTTTCTATCTCACTTTCCTATCCCCAGGCAATTGATTTTGCTTCCTGTTTGTCTATCCTACTGACCTTCCCCTTGAATTAGTTTTTCTTTTTCTCTGTCCTTGTCTCTTCCCTATTTCCTTGTGATAAGAGCCTGGGTTATCAAATAGTGAGTTTGTTTTGATCACCTAACAATTACAAAGTTAAAGATTATAATACAATGAGATGAATATAGTAAATGTTGTTATCACTGGATTGTATTTCATTTGATATTTCCCTCTGTCAGTATGACATGCAGCCCTGAAAACCCAGTTTTTCCTTGTGATCAGAGCCAGGGTTATAAAAGAGTGAGTTGGTTTTGATCACCTAACAAATGCAAAGTTGAAAATAACAATGCAATTAGATGACTATGATAAATGTTGTTATCACTGGATTGTATTTCATTTCCTCTGTCAGTATGAGACGTGCAGCCCTGAGAACCCAATGTGTGCCATGATGGAGTGCTCCCACGAGGTGACCACGCTGCGTCAGCGGGCAGTAGAGGTGGGAGCCACCGAGCTGGTCAGTCTGATTGATCGAAAGTTAAGAAAAGAAGCTTTGCAGGTAAGGTTGTGATGGAGTTCTTAGCAGTTGGATGGTTTTGTGTGAACAATTTTTAGAATTGAAGAGTTTTAAACTCTGACATTGTTTTTAATTCTTTTACAGGATTTGCAGCAGGATACTGACAGGGGAAGTAATTGCAAGTAGATTAGATGGGATTCAATTGTGCCGGAGGTAATGAGGTAGAGGCAATCAGCAAAATTGTAACAGAATGTAACCATGTTTTGCAACTCTGGTTGCTAATAAAGGCTTATATTATAGCCAGATAAAAACTGTTGGATACTTGGGCATTGGAAATTTCCAAACTTGAGTGTCTGACATTCAAGTGTAATTAGGTTTGTCTTAAACATGGTGGAAATATGTTTTTGTGAGGTTTTTCTGTGTGTAAATGACACATGCTTTCCCTAATTGCTAAAAGATAAAACATGTTTTTCATTCCACAGAGTCACTAGTTTACATCAAGAGAAAATGGCCAGTGCTTTGAGAGACAAAGTTCTTGGGAAATTCTTCTGTTTTTCAAGTTAGATTATTTCATACATGTTGAATTTTAATTCAAATGAATCACATGTATTATTCATTTTGCTGTATTTTAGGATATTTAAGTCTAAAACTTGTTGATCCTAAAATGTGATGAATAGAAATCGCTGAACTTTGTACGCATCTTTTATTCTATGTTTTACATCATCTTGAATGAAAAGCCAAACACAGGAAACAGTTTGAAACAACAGTTTTTTTAACCCACAGATGTTGGAATGATTATCAAATCTAACTTCTTCTTGTTGTCATGAATTGAATGAGATTCAATGACTTGTGGTACAAAAGGGGAGAAATTCAGTAAGAAAACATGAGGGTATAGAAGTGAAGGAAAGGTAATAACTTTTAAATAATCAGCATGAAGAATTGTTCAAATGACACTGGAAGAATTTTGATTCTCTTTTTAAGAAGCATCTTATAAGCTCTTGTTGTTTTACAAGTAGTTTTGATTAAGGTAACCCAAGCTGACATGGCGGAGGACAGTGGAGGGAGAGAGAAATGGAGCTGGCTGGAGGACATGGGCTTCGGCTCAACAGTCAGCTGCAAACCAGACGCAGTGGAATGATGATGTCCAAGCTTTATTTGCCTCAAGGCACAAAGAGAATTAAGGTTAAGGTTTGCTAGAAGTAAAGCGTTTTATTTTCATAAGCGGAAATTTGAGTTTGGCTTGTCAGAACATCTCAGTTCTGATTTGATGTCCTAACATTCCCCTCACTGTGTGCCTGATGCCTTTTTGTTGGGGGGAAATTTAAGGGCTTGTTGTTTTGCATGAAAGGCAGAATGAAGAGGAACTGTCACAAACTATTTATCATAGTTTCATCTTTGAACCTAAAAATGTTTATTGATCAAGAATGATGCCAGGGTTAAACACCAGCCTGGATTTAAAATGGCTTCTTGATTTAAAAATTGCTTTCAAATCAATGCAAGAACTGTGAAAAAATAGAACAAAAAACCCCACAAAAATCAGAATGGAAAGAATAAAGTAAGAAGACAGACATCAGAACAAGTTCTTTTACATATTTTACTTTTTAAAGTATTTGTAAGGGTATGCTGCAAGTGTCAACGTTGTCTATTTGTAGTAAAGAGATATTCTATGGAGCAGAGTGTAAAACACAGGCTCTCAATTGTGTTTCAGGTGAGGGCATCAGAGTTCGTTGAGATTGGAAAGGAATGTCTCAATCCCACCAATTGTTGTTCAGTACCATGAGGTTAAACCCAATTTCATTGACTGTTTTTCTACATGGATTTCTAATTTTCTATTTTTACAGTGAACTTTATTTCATGCTTAATGTTCATTTCATGTTTTGTGAATTGTAAATCATAATATTATTCAGATTTTAAAGGAGGCTTCATGCAAGCAATGTCAAGATTTTCATTTTCTAGAATATCATTTGCTATGTCAACTGTGGCTTTGGTTTGTAGTGAATATTCTTTCTTTATTTGATACGCACAGATAGGATATAAGAATGGCCACTATAAATAGCAGCCTGGATGATTTATATGGTTACTATTGGCCAAGCTTGTTTCTATGATACAATAATAAAAATGATAATGGATGGCATTTTTATAGCGCATTTCCCATTGGGCCTAATATTGATATTGCCTAAAATATATTTTTTTTGAGAGACTGAGTTACTTTTTACAAAATGAACCCCAATTATTCTTTTGAATTGAATACTGGGTATTTTTGGCTCAAAATTGTATATTTTTCAAAAAAGGTTGTGAAGCAGATTTAAAACATTTCTGAATACTCACACTAATAATGTATCTGAATTGCTCTCCTATGTTGCCTTTATCTGTGGGTTTATGCTTTTATGAAGGTAGGACAAGTCAGTATGTACAGGTAATTATTTTTTTCTGTGAGTTGTACAGTCACTATCTCTATTTTCTGTCATATCTTTATTTGCTCTTTCTGTACCGTTTCTCATGTTTTGTCGTTATTGAATAATTTTGAAGAGAAATGGCTTAAGCCATTTAAGTTGCCCTTAGTAGGCAGAGAAGGTGATTTAGAGCAATTCGTGTTTGGCATAAGCTGGAAAGAGGGAATCCTACATTAATTGAAGTTGTTCATGATATGTGTCATGTGCATCATATTGTCGGCTTGGAATCCACAGAGGCTGTATTCAACCAGAAGATGTGTCTAGCAAGACCAGTTAATATAATCATTTTCAATCTTAATCAACTTTTTAATAGCTTATGTAGAGACATGGTACATTTTCCTATGTTGAATCACCTACAGCAGGACGGAACTAGTCATTGGATGTGTAGATGTAGAGGGAAACAATGTGTATACAACACTGTGGCAGTTCCAACACAGATAGAGCACGTGTTTTGCTTGCGGGAGAGTAAGTGAGGCTCCAGATAAGATGGCCTTTGTCTGTTTGATATGGGAAGGTTAATCTGTCTGTTGGACTTGCAATTGAAACAAATATTTATAAAATGATAAAAATTGCTTTATTTCAGTATCACAGTCTTCATATCCCGTTCATTGTGTACTTGACATAAATACGAGGTCTTACTCAATGAGAATTGAGCCTTAGCCCCTACAATGTTTTTTAATCTGACTTGCTCAATAGTTTTTTATCTGTGTGCCAATGAACTGCGGAGAGATAATCTGTTTTTAAATTTAGAGGAGACGATCTTTTTTGGTAATGAGATTTAATCCTCCGATTACTTATAGGCCATATGTGCAACATTTCTCATGATCACATTTATTGAATTATGCTTCTTTATAGATATTCTCTGTAATATTCAACAATCATTAACTAATTTCAAATATTATCGTTGCAAGACCCTCAGAGATTTTGGTTGTTGATTATGTTAATCAAATTTGAACTGGATACATCACATATATATATAAATTTGTCTCTGTTTCTTTTCTTTTTTTCTTTTCTTCCTTTTTACAAATAATGGATTTTAGGTGGTAGAGAGCACACCCAATTCTAGCTCTGTGGCTATTGAAATCGAGAGTGGATATTGATGTTGACATATTTTCTTGATGATTAGGAACCCTTTTTTAGCATCTTACCGCCTTTTTATTACCATGTGTTTGTTGTATTATTGAATGCTTTAACCACAAATGTACTGCTTTCATTTTGCAAGGTTTTTTCAAGTTTGCTTTGATTACATCCCATCAATTCTTTTTGTGCATTGTGCTTATGTGATGTAAGAAATGCATGTTTGTCTTATGATTTGTGTACAGCAGGCCATAAAATAGAAATGTTTCACTGGCTTTATTCTGCATTTGGAATTTTAATTGTAAATTTTCAGTATGTGTTCATCGCTATGAAAGACTCATGTTTTCTTCCCAACATTTTTTGTTATTGGTTCCAACTTGTTTACTACTTGTAATACTTTAAAGAAAGGGAAAGGGATCCTTATCACATTGTACAGTTATGAATTTTATTTTATTCTATATATCCCACCTATCTTGTATGAAAGGATCATTTTTTTTATATGATTAAAAAATCTCCAGTGTTTTGAGATAGCACATCTCTTGATTGCTTGTTGCAGCAGGGGTCTTTTCAAATATTCTGGCCATCTGCGTCTGCTGCAGGTTAGGATTGTGTTGCTGGAGATGAGATAGAGGTGAAGTCTCTTGGTGTGAAAAATAGAAAAACCCAAACATGTTGTTTACTTTGAGTAGCTTTCCTTACAATTTCTGTGATGACTTTTGTGCTCTTTGAACAAATCAAAACTCAGAATGTTAACTCATGACAATGATGAAGTGTACAATGTAAGTTATGTAATGTTGGCTGTATGGTCTGCCAAATTGCTGTTGATTGTCTTTAGCCATGTTGATGAAATTCAGAGGTCTCTGACATTTATAAAAGCTTTTCCATGGATATCTTGGATTATAGTTGTATATTTGATATAATTCTATTGTCAATATGCTATATTTTGTTAAATCTTCTAAATTTGTTTTCTCGTTTTTCCTTTTACGTGCAGCTGTGTTGATTGAGTTGAAGGCTTGTTGTAATGATAGTTCAGTGGAAGAGATTTGAAACGTTGGTGCCATTGATTTTTACGCTAGAATGTCCACATCAGACACTTTAGGTTGCAGATTGATCCCAGGCCACCTTTCACCCAGGACGTGAAAATCGGCAATTTAGCAACTCTCTCAAATTTGTGGCATTATGGGAACAGTGCTAAGACTGGTAAGCCCATTGTCAACATACTGTGACTGGGCAAGATAACACAGTGAGCCTGCTATTTTTTCCTGTTTTGCAACACATCAATCACCTTTTCCATTGTTCTCTGCCTGTGATATGTCCTACAAAGTATTTATTCATTTTTTCCAAATAAGGTAAGAAGCCCTGGTTTCTGTCTAAACTCACTAAAGACCAAAAGTTGATTTCCTGGGAAAGATTTTATACAAGATTTTTCTTAATCCTATTGGAAATGGACAGTTGATTCATAGGGCCACTAGGTTGAGGGCAGCGTTGAAATGTAAAAAGCCGGCTAGGCTATGGCATAACGCCGGTAACTTGCCAGAAATATTTTTTTTGTTTTGTTATCAGGTTCCCTTTAGTACTGCTCTATAGCAATGTAGGGACCCGACAGAATATTTGACACCAGAATGTGTCAAAAGTATAAGCACAATCTGATATCAAACTAAAGTCAGGAAAAACTCTGAGCCAAGAGATTAAGACCAGCAGATGGCTAGACTACTGTGCCCACTCTTGAATGACTCAAAGAAAATACACATTGAGGCGTACATCTAAGGAGGTCAAACAAATTTTGATGTAGCCTGACTTTGGACTTGCAGACGTATCTACAAAGAAAAGCTGCTAAGTCACTACAGACAAATAACGCTGATAACTTAATAAATATGAAAATAAATATGAACATTATGTATCACAGAGTATAGTGAAGGATGTGTGTATGTGCTATACAAATGTTATCATCTATAAAAATAAAATATTTCAGCTTGTACATCACGATTTACGCTATTTACCCATTTTGAAGTTATATAATTTCATGTTTTTCCAAACCAGATTTAAAGTTTTACTAGTGAAATTGTGAAAGCTGCATCTTTGTGTAAATAATAATATAAAGGGTTATAAGGATAAAGACTCTAATCTTGAATTAAAAAAAAAAATAAAATGAATAGATGAAATATGAAGTGTTAAATGAAAAGTGATTGAGATGATAAAACAGAGCCGAAAAAATATGGAAATATTAACCTGTTCATTTCATCTCAGAAGAATTGTTCTGACAAGTTGCGCCTGTTGTAACCTTAGTTCAATTCTTGGCAAGAAGGAAACACCAAACACATACCATTAAGAATAGAAAGACTGTAACTATGCTATGTAATGGAAAGAACTACAAATTGGATGTCATTTATATCAACATGCTTTTTCAAAACAAGTCAGCTAGTCACACAAGGAGTGAATAGGTTATTTTATTTCAATTTTAAGAAATTCAGTCTTAATGGCAAACCGTTTTTACATCTATAGTCAAAATGAGTTTTGTTGAAGTTGTTAGCTTTGAAAGAAGATATAGCTGCTATCAAGTAAAATCAACCGTGGCTATATTTAGATATCCAACGTGTGATGTTGGAGGATGTAAGGTAGGCTGTTATTCCCAAAACATTATTCGATTTCACACCTGTTTTACGCACGTCATAAAGTTGTGTGACAGATGTTTGACAGATTCTCTTTTCAGAACATTTTATTTTTTGTACATACCTTTTGATTGCTCCTGATGTGTTATAAATATTGAGTGAGGTGTCAGCTATTTTTGGTCTGTGTTCATAACCTGGGTTTTCTTCATATCATGATAATTTCCACCTTTTTTTGCCTGTGTTCTAGCTCCTAGCATCCATTTGTTTAAATGGAGAGCAGAACTAAGAAAGTTTTTTTATCATCATTTTATCTCTCTATCTTTTCCTTGTAAATACAACTTGCTTTCTGTCGTTTTATCTAACCTATAAAGACATTCCCTGTCAAATATTTTTTTTGCTCTGTCCTATTTTTCTAGTTCTGTCCTCAGTGATGTGGGTTCTGATAAATGTGGATCATGGTGGTTTGGTTCTGTTTTTGCCCAATATAGGTTTAGGTTTTTCTTCCCTTGAATGCATTGCATAGCTTTCACTAGCAGGCCCACTTTCTATCTAGAGCCACTTGTTGAATTGTTTAAACGAGACATTGTATATTCTATGATGAGAGTTGTTGGTTGTCAATAGGGAAGAGAGTGATAAAAAGACCATCTCTTAATGTCAGTTGTTTTTTTTCTTTTTTTGCTCCATCAACTCTTGCTCAATTTCATATTTCTAATGACATAACAGGGGCTACTTTTGAAAATGTAAATCTGACAAGAAAAAAAAATATTGTTACTGGTGTGACACTGGCACCCTGCATGCGGGAGTTTATGAAGTTACATATCACCTGTAATCATGTCATGTATTGTACAGTAGATGCCGTCTAAGTGCACGCTTTTTGGGAGTGACGTGACAAGGTCAGAGCGTGCAGTTAGCAGAAGAATGCACTTACGCGAAGCCTAGTCACACATGCACGCACACACACACGCACACACTCTCTCACACACTCACATACACGCATCGACAGACACTAAACACTCATTCTCTCTCTCTCTCTCTCTCTATATATATATATCTCTTTCTCTCTCTATCTATCTCTCTCTCTTTTTCCCTCTTGTGCGTGAAAGGAAAATATCCCATTGCCGATACAGTTTATGTTGAGCGCTGGTCAGATAAAATACGCAAATGGAATGCCAACCCTACTGCTTCAAACAGATGAGCCTGGACATGATGTGTTAAAACACACCATTATCCGCAAAGCTATACCGTCCGTTGCATTCTAACGGCAAACACTGCCGACATCACATCACATTACGTAGCAATTCTGTGTGGCTGACGTGTTGTGAGCCTAAGTCAAGGAGGAAGATCACATTTGATGCCGGAGGTAGAGTGACAGATTTGTTTCATCCACTTAAGGAAAACAAGAGGTGGTTTAGGGGTAGTGGGTGGATGGGAGAGATGAATAGAGGACAAATTTTTGTGTGAAGATGGCGAGTCAACAAACCACATTCGTCTTCTCGATACGCATTTTCCTTGAGTAGCCCGAACCGGGGAAGTAGCATCTACTTATATTAGTGATTCAGAAAGTAAAAATTCCGTCATTGGGCATTAGTGTGCACTTGGCTCATGCGTGCACTTTGGCGGCGTGCACTTATGCAGCGTGCACTGTACATGACAATTTAAGACTGAGTAAATGCATATCATTTTCAAAGATTTATGAGGCAGTGAGAATTATTTCCTTTTCCGTGCATTGGTTATGATTTTATTGAGCAGTTCTATCCACACCCTTTCACTGCTTTTCCTTTGAGCTCTGTCTGTTGTTACAATTAGAACCAAGTGGCACATAATATGATCCACCAGTGCGTCCGGCAGGCCCTTCGTATGTTTCTTAACAATTTACTGAACTTGTTTCCTTGTTTTTTTACAACGATGTTTATTGCCATATATTGTGCTTTAATACCTGTTTTTTAGAGTTGATACTTTTTATTCTGATCCCTTTATGTTTTTTGTAGTATCTTTTTTATCTTCTCTGATAAATATGCCATCATCTTAATTTTTTTTTACCATGGACATTGAAATGATGCAGTTAGTGGTGCTATTACCCTGAAATCATCAAACAAAACAGTGAAGAGGCTGGTGATCAACCTACTGTTGAAGTCTTTAGCTTGGCTAGAACTAGAAATAAAATAAAAAAACACTCACCAAATTGAACCTTTATGGCATCATACCTTGTATGGCTGATAATCCATGGTAGTAAACTTTGGTTTGTGTCAGTTGATAGCTCAGTCTATAAAGAGAAAGTGACAACTTCTGCTTGTATGTACTTGCACTGGTAGCAAAGTGGTCTTGTCAAAGCACGCAATGATTTTTATGGGTTTGAAAGCAGCCAATATAAGTCATAAATCTTTCTCCCATTTTCTCCTCTCTAATTAAAAGATTCTGTCCTTTATCTATGGCTCTACAATTCTGCACCACTTGTTTTCTAAATGGTAATATCATGGTTAATGATGATGATGATGATGATGATGATGATGATGATGATGATGATGATGACAATGATGATGATGATGCTTATGATGATGATGATGATGATGATGGTAATGATGGTGATGGTGATGATGGTGATGGTGATGATGATGAGGATGACTAGTTTCTCAGATACTCGGATCAATGGTTAGGTTTTCTTTATGTAGATGGATCCTTGATTTGAAATATTTTTAACACCTCGGCCATGGGAGTCTTTGATCCAGTGGGGCTTTGGACAGCTGAAGTTTTTTGTGTGTGTTTTTTTATCAAGTTCCCTTGTGTACCGCCCAACGAGCAGTGTAGGGAAAGTTCCTTATGTTTCGTAATGTTGATCACATGGAATGATATTTTATCATTGCCTTTATTCATTTCCACCATTGTCTATACATTTGTTATGTTCAATGCTACGAGCATGAATGTGTACTTCTGGTGTCATTGAAAGCATTACTTATGGATTTAACCATTACCAATTGGGTTATTATTCAGCATTGTCAATTTTTAGTATTCATGCAGCCTTAAAGATTACTGATACAGCTATAATCCATTGTCAATTTTCAGTATTAATATGGAACTCCTTAAATTTAAGATCCTCAGCAAGTCCCCAATCACCAGAAAGTTGTTAAGTTTTGTTACCAATTTTCACATCCATCTGGGATGCAACTAGGTTAACAAACCCACTTCCTCGTCTTCTTCTTTACATTAGAACTTATTTTACCTTGCCTTTTGTGAACAAACTTTCGCCACTGATCTCTATCTAGAATCTTTTATTTTTTATAGCTGCAACTAATTAATAACCTCTTTTAAAAAAAATATTTCTGATATTGTTTCTTGGCTTAATTTCTTATATCTACCTCTAGGTAATTTGCCCTGAGGCTTTCATTGTAGGATTTGTTTGGAATTTTACTACTATCCATTCAATCTATATGACCAAACCACCCGTGTTCATTCCTTTCAAATTTTCTTGAGATACTTTTAACTTTCACTTGATCTTGAATTCTTTTATTTCAAATTGTATCTCTTTAACAAAACAAGAGTAAGACTAGTAATAATTTTTGGATTGATATAACATGATATTTTAAAGAAATCTAGGAAAAAGGCTTATTTTTGTTTAGTGAGATTGGATGCTCATGTCCAGGTCTCCTCAATTAGATGCAAAATTACAGTTAACTTTTCCCCACTGAAAAGACATTTGTTTTCACTCAGGTGATTGACACCCATCTGGGCTCACATCACATCGTTTAAGATACAGAGGTGTTATAAAATCAGGCATATAAAGAATTCAAACTGAGAAAATGTTTGGTAATAAAAAACCAACGAAAACAAAGTATAAAGCAGGCATTTCAATTAAAAGTTTTCATCTAAATTTGAAGATTGAAGGGAGTAACTTTTACTTATTGATGGAACAGCTTTGATTTTATGGAATCATCAAAACTTTCCTCAGCATTTCTTCATTAACCAGTCTTCAGCATCAAACCATATAGTTCACCGCAGGCATTATTCCTAAGAGATTGCCACAGTTGCTTTTCATCGTTATTTCATTATCCAGTACCCTTTTACCATTACAGTGTAGGGCCGACTCTTATTGAGGAGAAATTTCTCTGGATTATGCCTTTTAGCCAAGCAGGTGATCAGCCCACTGTGACCTTTTTTTTTTTTTTTTTGGTTGTAGTGATTGGATTTTAATTTTGCCTGGACAGCAGCCTTGCGACCTACTCTTTTCGATTTCCAACTGCCATCATCATTTCATTATCCAGTACCCTTTTACCATAACAGTGTAGGGCCGACTCTAATTGAGACGGAATTTCTTTGGATCATGCCATTAAGCCAAGCAGGTGATCAGCCCACTGTGGCACCTTTGATATTACCAGACACAATTAGTCAAATTTTGTTTCTTACCAGAGCCACAATACCCCAGGAGGTTTTGTTGTATAGAAATTCTAGGTTGTTCCGCTTGAAGTATAAAAGTCCTCCAATCATGGCGAACAGAAGAGCAAGAGCCACAGTTCCAGAATAAGATGGAGGACGGAAAACTTTGACCTACACAAATAAAAAATAGGCTTGCAATAATCTTCCATATCTTTCTTTTCTATCTTCCCCAGAATCCAATCAAGCTTAAGAAACAACAGGACAGAATAATTATTTTACGTCTTGAATGGAAGTAATGATTAACCTTTAACTAGAATTGTGTACAAGACTAAATACATAAATTCTGACCAGATTCTTTATCATAAAGTACAAAAGGTTACTCTAAGATGCCAAACCCAGCATTTTCTACTGTGGACAATGGGCATGAAGAGTCTGAAGGTGGAAATAAGGAACCAAGTTACAATTCAGTAATCGCTTCTCAGATTGTGATGGCTGATATTTTCATTTCAAAAAAATTTCAAGGGAAAATAATAACAATAATAAAAGATAAATAAATAAATAATGAATAAAATTTTAAAAAGATCCCCAAATGGGATGTATTCATTTTTCACACACAAAATCCACTTTTTTGAAAGATCACAAAATGTGAGATGGCAGGAGGCTCTGCAAATCTCATATAATAATGACATCACAAAATCTGAACCAAAAAAAAAAAAGAAAAAAAAAAGGAAGAAGGGAAATGAGAATTAAAAGAGGATGGCAAAGTTTCCCTTGTATTACTGAAAATATCCAATTTTAAGTTGAGTATCTATCATTATCTTGAGTCTTATTATGGAAAACCTTTCCATCATTGAGAAATTGAGAGAAAAATATATTGAGAGAGTGCAAACCTGAATATCTGTTCTCTCTGAAACCCATTTTGCCAACTGCTCTGCAGCAAATCCAACTCTGGTGAACAAAAGAAAATAATTAAAATTTCATTGTCATGTACCATGACACCTTATCCAATCAAATAATGAAATATCTGAGGGAAAAATAAAGAGACAAGAAGTAGAGAATATTAATAGTGCTGATGTAGAAATTTTCTTGCAATACTTATTTGAAATCCACAATAAATCTATTCAAATATAAACTAAAAACTTACTTGCAAAAATATTTTGTTTTGATTTGTGTAAAGAATGATGTGTTACAATAAAAAGATGATTCAAGACAGTTCTGATCTTTTCTGTGCATATGAAACACTACCTATGCTACTAATGCTATTGAATTGCAGAAAATGCAGAAAAAGACCTGTAAACATGGCAAAATACATTTGAGCAATTCCAAAAACGTGGGATACAAAAATTGATGGCTTTTGTCGTCATTTTATGTTCAAGAAATGTTAAATCTTGAAGTTGTAGATGCTTGTTGTGGG